>OMPJ01010635.1:0-17869 GCA_900312935.1 Carapus acus
AAAACATTTCTGTGACCTGTTAAGGTATTATTATTTTTATGTTTTATTCATTTCTTTATTCATTCATTTATTCATTCATTCATTCATTCATTCATTCATTCATTCATGTATTTATTTATTTATTTATTTATTTATTTATTTATTCATTCATTCATTCATTCATTCATTCATTCATTCATTCAGTCAGTCAGTCAGTCAGTCAGTCAGTCAGTCAGTCAGTCAGTCAGTCAGTCATTTATTTATTTATTTATTTATTACCATTTTTATTTTACCATGATTATTTTACCATGATTATTTTACCATTATATTACCGTTATTATTACCATTATTATGATGTTGTTGTTGCTATTATTTTATTATTATTTTATTATTGTTTTTTTTTATATATTATTATCTTTGTTGTTGTTATTATATCCTTAATACCCATCATGGTATTTTCAATATGTTAGAGGGGAAAAAGGAGCCCAGCTTGGACGACAGGGTGAAGATGGATATAAAAAAACATCTTTCTACTCTATCTGCCACATACAGTATATAACCTGAACAAAACTGCCTATCAGTTTTGACTCTCTGGTTTTCATCAAACCAAAGCTAGCAAAGTGAGGAATGCCACTTGTACTGTAGTTGCAGTCTTCTACGTTGAGTCAGTACCCAAAGCTGGTGGCAGTCACGGCCTCGCCGCGTTTATCTGGCACATACAGCGTGTACCCGGATGCCGAGTGTGTGTGCTCAAATGTAACGTTTTTCCGTTTTTTTTCTCACCTCCTCCCAGGCGCTCAGACAGAGCTGGTACAGCTGGCTCTCCTTCCTTCACTCCCTAAAGCTGTGGCAAGTGGCACTCAAGAGAGTGGGCGGCCGTTTCGGCACCGGGGTCCTCTCGTACTTCCTGTTTCTCAAGACTCTCCTCTTCTTCAACGTCTTCCTCTTCCTGCTGACGTGCGCGTTCCTGGTGGTGCCTCAGGCCGTGCACCCCCCTCCACCTCCTCCTCAGGGCCGAGTCGGCTTCACTGGACTGGAGCTTTTCACTGGAGCGGTACGCTAAGAGTGAAATTATAAGTTCAAATAAATAGGTGCTAAGTATGCTTTGCTATCTGGTCTTTTAATGGTCATTGGTCGTACTTTATCTCCATCTGAAGGGCATCTCCTCTCTCTCCCCAGGGTTATTTCTCAGACTCAGTCATGTACTACGGACACTATACCAACTTCACCTTGCGTAAGAGCTGCAAAGAGGATCAGCAGCTCCCCCTGTCCAACGGCAGCACCTCACCGGAATGCACGCTGCGACGCCTCTCCTACAACATGCCACTGGCCTACTTCTTCACCATAGGAATGTCTTTCTTCACCACGTGTCTCATCCTGGTGTACAGGTACAGAGGCAAATTGTACTAGAGCAGTTATAGATACAGCATCCTCTGACATTTGGCTGCAGGGTGACCAAAGTATCTCAGATTCTGACTCACATTTACCCTCAACAGCTTCTCAAGATCGTTTGGTCAGAGCTTCCGCATCAAGACCGATTGTGTCTTGGCAACTAAGGTTTTCTGCTCTTGGGACTTCAGGGTCATTAAGAAATCTTCCGTTAAACTCATGTCCGAAAATATTGGCACCCAGCTGAAGGTACTTGTGCGCTCACACACACAAAAGCACTGAATTTCGGGAATGTTCCATAGGAATGCGAAGAAGTGTGTCCAACAATGATGCGATCCGTAATGAGGCCTTCCCTCCTGCTCAGGAGCTGCTGACAGAGGTGAATCTAAAGAAGGAGAAGAACAGCATGTCGCTGAATGTGTGGCGGGTAATGGTTCACGGTCTGGCCTGGACCATCAGCTTAGCAGGCACGATTGGGTGTTTCCTGGCCATCTACTACTTCTCAGACCACATGCATCAGGTGAGGATGTCCCCCACCCACCAACTCTCATTTTCAATGGAAACATTTTAATGATAGACAGTGACACATCACACACTCCCATCTCGCTCCCACCAGGACCTCCGCCGCAGGGCTCGTGTCAGCCACGACCCCCTGCTGAGAGAGGCCAGCCTGCTGGCTCTGCCCGTGGTCGTGTCCCTAATCAACCTGCTGCTGCCTGCTTTGTTCAACGCAGCCGCCTGGATGGAGGATTACCACTCTCCGACCGTACGCACCTACGTGTCCATCACCCGGTATGTGAGCCATCTGCTCCTAGCGGGTTGCAGATACTGCGATGGAGTGTTCATTATCATCTGTGGATTTTATAGGAACTTGTTGTTGAAGGTGTGTGTGCTTGGGGTCCTTTGCTACCATTGGCTGGGCCGAGTGGCTACAGAACCCGAGAATCTGGGCCTGAAGGTAAACCTGTCTGACGCCCTCAAGATAATTTGCATGTATTTGCTCATGTGTAGTACTGAGTTACAATTGTCTGACACCCGCTTTGACCAACACCAACTACATAGAGAGAAAAACTGACATTTGAATATCATCTGGCTTTGTTATATTCAGTTTTTACTCTGTGGACAAAGGTTCAATTGATAACAGAGGTACTTGTATTAAAAACTTTGTTGCAGTTTCATTCTGTCTCTATGTTAACCACTATGTTGTGTTTGACAACTCTGCCCTCAGTGCTGGGAGAGTTTCGTGGGCCAGGAGCTTTATCGTTTCCTCCTGGTGGACTTTATCTTCACCGTCCTGTACACTGTGTTCGGCGAGTTCCTCTGGAGGTTGGTCATTCAAGATTCCTCTCTGAATTTTACCCAAGCACAAGATTCCCTACAAGAATCTCTCAGCACTGTTGTTGATCTTTGATTATGCCATATTTCCTTCTGATTTCTCTTGCAGGTTATTTTCAGAGAAGGTCCTGAAACGGAGGAGGAAGCCCGTGTTCGATATTGCCCGCAACGTTCTGGAACTCATCTATGGGCAAACACTGGCGTGGTACGCAGCTGTGACACTGTCATTCTAAGCAAAGTCACCTTGTTGTAGAACTTTTCAATGCTTAGTAGCTGAATTTGTCCTCTGACAGGCTTGGCGTTCTATTCACCCCTCTGCTGCCGGCTTTACAAATTCTCAAACTGCTGCTGCTCTTCTACATAAAGATGGTGAGGATGATGCACATGGAGCAGACAGACAGAGCTCACATTGTCACAGATCGTCTCCCTAGCACCCACTCTTCATGGATTTATATTTACAGTATGATACTGTGAAGTGGTTTATACTTTAGATAGGTCCATATTGTCGTCACACTGCGGCGCCATAATTTTGTTGCGCTGCACAACAACAATAATGGCATGAGGAAGTACTGTGACCTCATGATGTTCGCAGTTTAAAAATAAATGTTACATTTTACAACACACTTCTGCTTCGTCTGAACCCTGTTGTGTCTCGTCACAGGGCAGCGTCATGATGAACTGCCAGGCACCCAGGAAACCATACTTTGTCAGTCAGATGACCACCGTCTTCATCGCTTTCCTCTGCTTCCCCTCATTCCTGGGAGCATCAGTGTTTGTCACATACACCATGTGGAGGTACACACACACGTGCACACATACATGACACGGAAATTGCGGCTGCAGTGGGTGGCGTCTCTGAGCCGGCTACACCGAGGCTAAGCTCACGCAGGCTAAGCTCAGTCTCCCGCTCTATGTCCTCAGCATCAAACCCTCAGCATCATGCGGGCCGTTTCGAGGCCTCAAGACTATGTTTCAGTCTGGGAAGCTATGGGTGCAGCAACTGGAAAAAGATAATCCAAACCTGTCAGCGCTTGCCAGGGCTCACTCCTACCTCGTGGAACACCCTGTCTTTCTCTTTGTGGCAGCTGGTATTTTTTTGTGAGTACACACACATACACACACCGCATATTTGGGTGAATAGCAGGAAGCTTAGTTGGGTCATTAGTTTCATGTCTCTTCCATTTTTATACCTTAGCAAATAAAAGATAACCGCTAACCCTTTTAACTCGAGTGCACATCTTTGCCTGCCTCCATGATTGCTGCACCATCCAACTCATTGTCTCTGAATGAAGTCTGACTCGAGTGCTGTATCTGCTTTGTCCCCACCAGAATCGTTATCTACTTCCACAGTCAGATAGTGGATGGTCAGAGGAAGATCATCAGCTTACTAGAGGAGCAGATAGACAACGTAAGCTAGTACCCACACTCTGTCCTCAGGACTCCTTTGCATGGTTTCTTCAAATCTGGAAATATGTGCAATGATAAAGCCAGCCGCCCAAAGACAAATATCGTAACAGCAGGGCAGGGCATTTATTATTCTGATAATGTAGATTTATTTATGCGATTTATTTCCCGCTCAGGAAGGAGAGGATAAGAAGTTTCTCATTTCAAAGCTCCAGGCCACCCATGAAAGGCAAAGACAAGACCATCGGAGACGCAGCACTGAGGTGGGTCTCTTTCCAGTTGTCCAGCAGGAGGCAGTCACCCTCCATCCCTAATCTCCCACCCATATAATCTTAAACCTTTTTTTTCCATTTCTTTCCCAGGGCTCCGGCCATTAAATTCACTGCTGATGTGTTACTTATTCTCAAGCCTTAAAACTGGATCTTTCAGGAAAAAAACTGCCTGTGAAACATTGCAGAAAGGGGAAAAAACAGCCTGAGGTAAATGTAGCCTCAGAAAAACTGGAAAGTTTCTACTGGAATGTTTTGGAGACGCACACAAGCCTGCACCTGCATATCAGAAACCAGTCTCTTTCTTAGTTTATTAGACAATATTACATCTTAAATTATTATTTATGCAAAAGATAAAAAGTTGTCTGTTTGGAGTGTTGAAACAGCACCAATACCTGTGATTCTTTAGAGTTGAAAGATGAGGCCTCCATAGTCCTATAAATGTGAAACTCTTGTTGACTTGAAGGTAGCAATATCAAAAATAAAGGTGGGACATTTTTAAATACTACACAAGCTGAAACCCAGTCACAACTGGATATACACTGCAGACTACATTTATACACATACTGTCCCGCATTCACTTTGTAAATATGTTTGTGTTTGTAGATGGAATACATTAAACCATTTTTAAGAAATGTCCAGTCGTGTGTAACCCCTCGTTTCTGTTGAGAGGCATTTTGACACAGAATTGCCGTTGCATTACAGCATTTCGGTTCCAAATCCTCAGCTGCCGTTGCTGAGCATGCCCAGGAGCTTCCTCGGGTCCATTCCCTGCTGCTGAGCCATCTTCTGCACGTCAAAGCCCATGTGCTTAAGGAACTGAATGGAGCTCATCTCCTGTCCTGTCAGCTGGTCACGGATAGTCGGGCAGGTGGGGTTGCAGTGTGGCCAGGGACAACTGTCAATCAAACGGAGAGGGCAGCCCCTCAGCGGGGTGTCCCTGTGCCTTTGGTGGTTATGGCTGCCGTTGGCGTGGAGGGTGTGTTGCAGACTGCGGTCCCAGCAGTGCAGGGCTCTGGGCAGAGACGTGCCTTTCACCTGGATGTCCATCCAGTTGCTATTGTCAGGACAAACAAAGAATACAGCACGTCAATGAGAATATTTCATACAAATGACAAAAGTTTTAAAATTTCACATTTACTCACGTTTTGGTAATTAGATCGTGTGACAAGCAGGCTGGAGCAAATATTGCCCTGTCAAAACATAGTCAGGCATCAGAATCACTGGCTGTGTGCACATCCATGCATGATTGATTTGTGGGAGAGTGTGTCGGCGTGTGTGGCCGCCTTACGGAACGTCGTGCAGTGTGCCGCGGAGCTCCTGGCCCAGGTTCTGTATGTACCTCCACTGGCCCTCTTGGACAGGTTGTCCCGTCAGATGGATGTTGTCGGCCGTCAACTGGGCCTCATCAAAGAGCCACTGTACCACGAACACAGGGCCTGGACGGACAGAGGACGGTCTGTGCTCTGGACTTCACGGCACGCCACAAACTTCATCGCATTTTCACTTAGATATCGTAAAAGTGTTTGTAAACGGAAAGGGCTTGACACGTTTTTTGGCACGCGGCGGTGCTTTCCCGTACTGCTAATGAATGGGGGTTTAGTGGGAAGTAGCTTGTTGCCACTTGCTGTGTATCTCGCGGAATAAGGATTTGAAAATTCAAAGCAGAAGAGACTGAAATGTTTTATCATTGCCAACTGAGATCATGCTTCTAAATCTTAATAAGTACATCTGAATGCTACGTCTTCAATGTTTACATTCTATGCTACCATAGCCTACCCTACATTAACTTAACATTCTATCAAATTATGTCAGCATCATTGTTTTCCATCATGTTTTCACTCACTTCTTATGGTGGGGTAGAGTTTATACCCAAACAGGCAGTTCCACTCCTCACCCACGTGAGTCTGTCTGCAGCTCTCTGGCACCAGACCACCCCAGTACCTGGATCAGGGAGAGGCCACATTCAGCCTCCTCACATAAGTCCTATTTTCATCTGCCACTCCTCTCCTCTCCTCTCCTCTCCTCTCCTCCCTCTGGCCCACCTGGTTCCTCTCTTTATTGCCTCTGTGGGGGCGCAGTTGATGGCATCCAAGCAGTCACCGAACTTGTCTTCCTTTTTGTCCAGGAACCATCCAGAGTCAACCAAGCCTCGGACCTGCACCCCCGTGTGGCCCTGTGACGCCAGCTGCTCCGCCACGCGGTCCACATTCAGCAGGACCCCTATACCTCCCGCACTGAGGCGAGGGTGAGATACGGGAGACTGTAACCACCCATCAGGCAGGCACTTGTCTTTACCCTCTTTTATTAGCGGAGAGTTAGGCCACACACACTTGCATACCTGCTTCCTGCAAGCAGCAGAACCTTGGCGTTGGCTAGACCTTTGGTCAGGAGCTCATTCACCACCTCCGTAATGATCAGGGAACCCATGAATGCATAGTCACCTTAAGAAAAAAAATACTGATATGAATGACTTCACAACTTGTAGCACTCACTCTTATTTCCATCCTGATGTCAGCGAGTCTCCATTCTGCTTGTTTTTGTATCCAGGACAATGACAAAATGAAAACGCTCCTTCTGATTTGTTGCTGTGTTGTGCCAGAATCATTGTTAAGCCCCGTAAGAGTATAATCGTTAGAGAAATAAGGAAAAAATGAAGTTGTAATACAACAGGAAATGTGTCAAAATGTTTAGACGGAGTGAAGCACAAAGACAACAGCCAAGTGGAATATTTGGAGAAAGAATCACAAGAAATGCTGCACCCTTCATTTTGCCACCTGGGCTCAAAGACTCTGAATATTCAAAAAATAGTTTGTCCTCAAAATACTTGGTCCTGATACAGATACAATAGTTTTAAAGGAATTCTATGACTTGTTTTATTATGGATCTTGTCTCCACTTTTCCCTTTCGATGCACATTGAATCCTCATATTGGCTTTGCTCCTCCATCTGTTTCTTACCGTGGTCAGTCTTTGGTGTGGCCCCGATCCACATATCACTGGAGCAGTAAGGGATGAACCTGGGGGAAAGACACACACACACACACACGGCACCACGATCAACATCCAAACCAGGCACCCCTGATACATCATTATGGTTAATGCAACTGCTCTTTTTACTCGCTTGACGTTCACAATTTGGACTTACACCATGTTAGCGTTCCACCAGTGGGGATTCTCCTCAGGCAGGGGAGACAAAATTCCCGTTCCTGTAGAGGGTTTAAAAAGGTGTGAAACAAAGATCGAGGGACAAAAATCCTGTCAAAGTGAGTGTGTGTGTGTGTGTGTGTGTGTTTTCAACAGTTCCGACGATACTGCTCTGGTCACCAAGATGAAGTGCGTATGCACACACACATCTAGACAAACTGTGGCGAGTATTAAGGCCCGAGGTAAACGAAGCTGAAGAGGAAACACAAACATTTGCATGTACCTCTTCGAGAGGGAGCGCTTTCCTGCTGAGACAAGCAGAATCTGTGTGCAGCTCCACACAGGCAGGGTTTATGTGTGTGTACTCATGTGCACACGGCTGAGGTAGAGTTGAGTTGAGTTGACGGCTAAAACCTAAGCAGTGGTGTGTGCAAAAGTGGCGGTGAGGTGTCCCATTTGTTTGACACAGTTTTTATAAATTTAGATGCTGCGCCAGAGTTTCAGTATGATGTTTGACATGAATTTGCATTATTGATCCGACCAAATATTCTGATTCACAGGTGCGTGCTAAATGTATTTGCTGAAACTTGGTCAGTGTTTTAAGATACATTTTGCAGTAAGATACATTTTGAAACACTCAAGTTTGAAATTGTCCAATTATCATTTACATTTAGAGGAAGAATTTTCAAAACGCCGATTCAACCAAGCTGAAACTGTACCACAATTTTGAAACTTGGAATACTTTTAAGTAGAGATGTCTGATAATGTCGGCCCACCGATATTATCGGCCCGATATTGGCATAAAAATGTAATATCGGTATCGGATTTTTTGGCTTTAAAACCGATAAATTAAAAACCGATAAAAATACAATAATGCTTGCGTTACACTGAAATAGTGCCTATGCGCTCCTGAAGCGATTACCGGCGCATACATCGGTATCGGCTGTTATCGGTATCGGTAAATTGAGAGTTGGACAATATCGGCATATCGGATATCGGCAAAAAAGCCAATATCGGACATCCCTACTCTTAAGTCCTTACCTGTTCTGGCTTGTGGCCACTTGGTGGAGCTCATGAGTCTCCTCATCGTCTCGTACCTGCTGTCACAGCTCTGTCTGTTAAAACAGTACCATCCACCTGATACACACACACACACACACTCAATCAAATAAGATCGGCACCCATGTCCAGTAAAAGCAATTACTGCTGCCATAGAAACCTTGAGAAGTTATTCGACTAGGAGTTACTCACCTTCCAAAAACATCAGCCACCTCTTGCTGCCTTTAGACTCCTTGATGTAGTACCTGAGTGACCACAAAGAAACATATAGTTTTTTTGGGTGTAGGATGTATGCAACACACACACAATTTCTCAGCCGACGCTGTCATTCTCATATGCGGCAAAATGTATTAGTATATGTAGTTAAAGTTAATAATATCACTATATCTTTGTTCTATACATCTAATTGAAAAAGGTCTGCGCGCATGTGAGTGTGTTGGTCCCCACACACTGACACCACAAGAGGGGGGCTCTATATTTCATCTTTGACACAGATTATCTTGTTGTCCTGCTGTTATCAACCTGCCTATGCTTTCAAACCAAATTTCCAGGGTCAGTATTTCATCTTTCGGTGAGTAATACCAAAGTCTGTCTCTAGATGCGTGGAGGTGGTATCTGTGTGGAGACATGATGTCTGCAATCTGCAGCTCAGACATGTTTGGTTTAGTCATTTCGGCACTTTGCAAAGAAGAAACTTCCCAACTGTAAGAAACAGATACTGTCTCTGCATTTCCAAAACAGACTCTCTGATGTATCACCAATGACATGAATTATGACTGCATTCCATTTCACTGTCAAGTACCAAAGCCCGTGAGATTCGGGTAAGCACCTTTTTTCTCCCTTTTCTTTCTTCTAGAAATGCTGCCACGGAAAAAAAATCCCCAAAAGATTAGAAAGGAGAACTGTGAATTCACCATGTTTGGGTAAATTTATTCCCCACCACAAGTTTCATGAATTGCTGTCATTCATTATTCTCTTCTGGGACTTAGTCAAGTTAGACAATAACTCAAACAATCACACATCAATAAAACAAACACAACATTTCCGAACCAAATTCACCTCCAACACGTGGCATCAAATTTTTGTCATTTTGGAGAGGAGGAGTGTGTGAAAAGTTTGTCAAATTATAGTTATTGGAAACTGCAATGAAGGCTTCCTTCATGCCAGCAGAGTATTAAAAAACAAATGAAATAACTTTTAAAAAGATTAACTAAAAAATTTCTAAAACAATCTGATTCACAAGACCGAAAAACACATGTTGAACGTCTACTGCTGTACACTAATTAGTCCCATACTTTCTGTCAGAGTTAGTACATTATTACTATTATTTCCAAAGAGGTGTGAGTTTGTTTTCACCCTGCTGGGTTATGTCTGCCATTAAGAGTATGTCTGCCATTAAGAGTAATTGTCCTGACGCTTGAAAGCAATATGAGACTTGATCCAGAGGAGAGGCCATTAAACGTCATAATAACCACTTTTAAGATGTAAACTTTTGAACTGTAGATCACAAAATAAGTGGATATTTGCACCTCCCACTTAGCAATATAGCAAACATTGTGTAATTCTATCATAATCATCCGCAGTAACTCACTTCAAAAGAGTGGAATTTTAATCATCAAGACTTTTCCTTTCTGTAAAGGCATCCAGAGGTTGTGCATATTGATTTGTTACATATTAAGCACTATTTTCTCATGCTCACAAACTTACCATCAATCTTTGAGAACCTTCTTTGCGAGGGAATATTGCACGTTACGCATCTATCTTTCCTAAATAAACCTCTACTTTAGTTGGAATATACGATAACTTAGCATAATGGCGCCTACGAACAGGTCTGACTGACCAATCACAGCACTCAAAAGGATGAGTGACAGCCACAGCTTCCAATCAAAGCCAAGAAGCATGGCACATTAGCATAACTCGGAGCGTAGAAGACAAACAATTACGTTAACGTGTCAGAGGAAATACAGCAAACTGATTTCAATGTATTTATTTTTTAGAAATGCAATTTGTGTTAGTGATTGACACTTTTAACATTATGTTTTAATCTTAATTTGAGAAAATGATGTCCCGCAAACAATGATAGGCTGTCAGTCAGTCGCAGACACGCACTTCATTTTTAACGAAGATGTTTTCGCCCTATGACACAGACAAGTTTTGAGTGTGTTTTCCTGGCAGCGATGTTACGAACACTTTCTGAAGCAGCGCCGCATTCCACTCACTCACCCCGCCGGTGTCCCGTCGTTGCAGGTCACGGACGCGTTGCTGAGAAAGCGCAGCTTGAGGTCCTGGTCCAGCCTCTGCGCGGAGCAGGGGTACAGCGACTGCGCCAGATTCTTGATTTGGACCATGAAGTTGTCCATGTTCCCCTCGACGGCGGTGAAATCTAACGGGAAGCTCTCCGCAGCCTCGGCGGGGGGCGCCTGCGGTTGCTGCCCTCTGCCCCCCCGCCACCTCCGCGCCTCCACCGGCGCGCTCAGATGGATGAAGAGCAGCAGCCACCAGGAGCGACACAACGCCGCGCCACGGCCCCGCATCTCCGGCGTCGTTACTGGGAAGAAGCACTGATTAGGTGAGTGGAGAGACCCGCATGTCCCTAACACGGGACAGAGGGTGTTAATGTTTTCGGAGAAACGAGGGAGCGCTGCTGGGGGGTGAAGGCTTTGCTTGGAGCGAGCAGGTGGAAGCATTCCATGATGCTTTTTGAGGGGGGAAAAGTCCTGATCTTCCACCAGGCGCGTGCCGCAACCTCACGTTAAATCACTTGAGGACGTTGAGTCCCAATGTCCATGTCCTCTCTGTCCGCTGTGTCTCCTCATGCCTTGCGAGTGATTATTTAAGCGGTCCCCCTCCCCCGCCCCCCGCCTGCTCCTGACCAATCAGCGGCCGCAGCGCCCGGTCTGTGACCACTACGCCTCCATCACTTCGCGTGGGATTCCTTTGATGTTGCGTTGTCACGTGACCGCGGTGCCTTTGAAGTGTCTGTTGGAATATATGAGCGTGAGAGCGCGCGCGGGGTTGACGTTACCGCCTCGCGTCCACAGGTGGCTGTTAGCTTAACTGACAACAACAACAAATTAGCTGGCAAGAGGCTAGTTTGGAAGTATAACGGGATTTCTACAGGTTTGCCAAATGTTAAGTAGTCTACTAATTTGAATTTGTCACATTTAAGAGGGAAGATTTGTGTTTGCTGCCCCGTGTGGCATTGAACATGTGAAAGAACAAAACACTCAAAAGCTGTTAGTCTCTGGTACACTCACTGACAATAGCGGATACCTGAGCATCTTAGCATACAGTGGAATTAGCATATATTGCGAGAGTACAAAAGGCAAATTTCTAGGTTTATTTTTGGTACTCTTCGAACTGTGCTGACATGTGTGTATTCTGAGCTTAGTGAAGATCTTAGCCACTAATATCAATGGATCAAATTAGTACCTACCTACCTACCTATACACCTACCTAAATACCTGCCTACCTACCTACCTACCTACCTACCTACGAAATATCTTAAATTTACACCTTTTGGGTTTACAAATTTTGGGTTTTTGACCATTTGTATGTTAATAATTTGAATCTCTCTTTCTCAGAAATGTCAAGTTGTGAATATTTCTAGAGAAATTTGAATTTCCAATCATCCCTTTGCTGTGTGCTGGGGTTGTTTTCTTTTGCCATGTTAGGTTTGTGCTTGGTATCCATCAACATCAACACTCTTGATTTTGTCAGGTTTTTCCTGATAGGAAGCTGATGGGGTTGAGCAACGGTCGTTCGTCCCATTTTTTTCATTCTCCATGTCAAATAGCAGCTGTGTCCATTGTAAAACAGCTGTACAAACTCTGATCTCAGGTTTGGGGATGTAAAATTCAAGTAAAAGGGTTATTCCATATGCTGTTTTTTTTCTTTTTTTTTAAACCATAACCGATTATTTCAATATCCGCATCACTCTTTCAGCAGTAAGAGATGTAATCCTTGCAGGTCTTCTTGCCATTACCCTACTATTAACATAGGTCAAGAAATAACTCTATAGTCTTGAATCACAGGGTTGCTCGCTTAATTACAGGCTTTCGCTTGAACAATATCTAAGTGCCCTTAAGGTAGAGGCCTAGAAAAGACGAAAGTGTTCCTCTGTCACTGCAGCAGCACAACGTCCCACGAAAAGTGAAAATTGAATAAATCTATATACAGGATTTATAATGGCCAATGAGGCGACTTCTTAGGAGCTCTTGTCTCTCTAGAAAGTGAATTGTTTATCCACCATTTGTTTTACATTTACAGGAGAGTTTTGAGGCATTCTGCAGCTAACTGATAACTGGTCATTTTTGGGAGAAAGGCTGCTATGTTTTTGCTTACATCGACATATGTACCGTCTCACCAAATTCATGGAACTTCACCAAGATCTGAATTACAACAGTAATTGGTTTTGGCCATGATTACAGTTGTGATTCACAAATTCACCACTGGTCAGAAATAACAGCAATAAATGCTCAAAGCATTACAAATCTGTTCTGCCGAATAACACCACTTGCGTGGTTAAAAACCAGCATGAAAATATGTTTTATTGGGATTTAGCTGACGTGGCCTTTTAAAGTTGCTTGCCTGCTGAGCAAGGAAGGAAACTGATTGTTTATTTTTTTAGTCAGATGGCGGCAATTTCCCCTGCAACAGAGAACAATGTTCACCTCCCTCCAAACCCCACTTTCTCAGGTAGGCTGACACATACAGTGCATGTTGTTGAAGTTAGCACAATAAGCATGAGGCCTCACACCTCTGCACCTGTTTGCATGTATCCATTTGCGTGTATCCATCTGATGCTAACATTTTCCAGATGAAAACTGGTCCTAATTCTGCTGTTCTGTGTGTATTTCAGGGGCTTATTTTTGGAAAAATGCATTAACTACTTGTACAACATAATTCATATGACAAACAGATCTTAGATATTAGATCAACAGCATTAGCAAAGCTACTTTTCTTGAAAAACACAATTGTTGTCAGATAAATCTTCACATTTGCAATATTACATATTCTTTTCATACATACATCACAGATCATAAAATACGATACATTGCAAATATCACAAAGTTGCATGTCCTCATGTACTTGATTTTGGCATGTAAAAATACTTTGCCAGTGGTACAGGTTTCATTTCATCAAAAGCAAAACTCTGCTCCATGTCAGCAGCATTTTGAAGTGACCACAATTGTTCAAAAAACAAGTATTTCACTCGATGATGCTTTTGTAAATGTTTTACATGGAAAACACACTCTTAAAAATCGGTTGCCAAATCAACGGGGTTGTCATGGCAGAAAAATAACCTGCCAATAAAGTTTCTTCAAATAAACACAGTGACGTCACCATTTGCAATGGCAGCCAGTGGAATAGCGGTGACTGTTCTAACTCCGAATGGACGAAGACAAACTGTCAAAGTGTCAGCTAACACACCGCTACTGCAGGTTACACAATTTTTAAAATACTCAAATGCCCTGTGGGACGACCTTCTTGTTTCGTTGTGTGTAGTCATTATTAAACCAAACAGCGCACATAGTGTTAGCTGGTAAGGCTAACTGCAGCTAGCCAGTGACGGAACAGTTTCTGCCAGTGGAAATGGAACGCGATCTGGCCTGGTTTTATACTTCTGGCAGCTGATTTTTGTCTGAATTCGTCACCCGCAGGTGTTGGAGGATGTGTGCAAAAAGCATGGATTCAATGCCGGCGATCACGGGCTCAAGTGAGTATCAGCTCGGATGGTTCGGAAATGAAGTCAACGTTGCTTTTGTTCGCTTCACACGCGTCAGATAGATCTGCCAGGTTTATAAAACAAAGACATTCTCCAAATATGTCACCCCGCGGAGTTGTAGGCGAATGCTGACACACACTTGAAATAAAATACGGACTTGGAAATTAGCTGAAGCTGTTAAACCATGAGCACAGCTGAACACATAAATAGTTTTGCCCTTGCGCGTCCATGAGCTATCAAAACCGTGAAAACAAGCACAACTGCAGTGACCAATATCAGTTAGAATTTTTCCACCAGGCCTTGACTTCACATCAATATTTTCATTGTGAAAAGTATATTTCCAGCAATAAATGCAAATGCAGTTTCATCTGTTTTTGCAGTCATGTCACGTTATGTGGCAGGTGTTTGTCATTGTTTGGTCTTTGTTGTCACACCACACCATCTTGTTGTCACCTCCTCTATGCCTCAGTTTCGTTATTCACTCATCAATGGTGAAGTTTGTGGGTAGTTTTGTGATAGTTGCATACTGGATATAGTTTAATGTCTTTGGTTACATGAAATAGTTGTAACCCTGTAAGGCTTTAAGGTTCATGATCATGGAATGTGATTTGATGTTGTGTTTTATATGATTTTTATACACACCACTGGCTTAGCTAGTATGTTAGAGATGTTGATTGACCTGCATCAGCCTCGTCAGGGAGTGAAAAAGTGTATATTCTAATCATCATACCCATGGTTGTGGATCCTGTTATAAAGCTGCACTAAGACACCTAAGACACCTCTTGGAACTGTTTGACGGATGAATCTTATTGCAATCACCAGCGTCAGATTGAACCTGTCATGTTAATTCACCATTGTCCGTATCACCAATTTATGTCTGTTACCTCATACTTCTCTTTCTCTTACTGCTCCCAAAAGGTTTCAAAGGAGCGTTTTGGATCTAACGCTGCAGTGGAGGTTTGCCAGCTTGCCAAACAATGCCAAATTGGAAATGGTGCCAAGTGCGAGAAAACAGAGCGCCACCGACAGCCAGGTAGGATTAAGTCAAAGATGGTAGGGTACAAGTTGGTTGGGGCGATGTCATTCAGACAGATGTCAGGTGTTTAGATATTTGCTTATTTGAGAGATTATTTTTGGAGAAATTGAGAATTTCCAAACAATTTGTCGTAAGTCCTCGCGCAACAACTGACTCCTACATGTGGCAAATGGCTCAAAGAACATTCAGTATTGTCTGTGGTTCACATGGATCAGGAGGATGAAATGCTGTGGATTTGACTCAGGTTTGATTTGTAGCTCAGCTGTGCTTTCCTGTGACATCATGCTCTCATAATTTGTATCGTAAAATATCGCTGCTTGGTTTCATGTGCTCATCTTCATTTTGATGGATGGCAGACTACATGTACCTTATAGATTTCACCACAATCACACATGCACACAGACATTCACACGCACACACTGAAACTAAAGCAGGAGATAAGTGCTGATATTGCAGTATGTGTGTTGCATGTTCGAATGTTGCCACCCTTTAGCTTTTTCCTCTCTGATGGGGAGCTGTGGTTTGTTGTAGACAATTCAGTTAATATCAATGACATGTGGAATGACTCACTTACTCAATTGGTGCTGATTTTCAGATTGAGAGCAGCTCAACGTTACAGCCTCATTACATCCAAAATGAAAAATGTCTTTGTGTTTGTGACCAACACTGTCAAATAAAAACCTCCCATCTACAGTAGGTCTATATTTGGTTAAATCCAAGTGTAGTTCATCTGTGATGAGTTCTGCTTATGTGTGTACGCGTGCCTCCATGCTTGCGCACACTTGATAGGTACATAGTATAAATGTGTGTATAGACAAACAAATATAGTTGCATATATAGAGAGAAACATCAGAGGTCTGATTGCACATGTAAGCGAAGGGAAACCAGGTTCTCAATACACAGTTGTGCAGATAAAAGTCAAACTGTGTGTGTGTGTTTTCATTTGGTTCCATACACCTCAGGTGCGGATAGCATTACAGATGGAAGACGGCACACGGCTGCAAGGCTCCTTCTCTTGCGGACAGAGTCTTTGGGAAGTGCTCAATCACTTCCCTCAGATCAGGTGTGTGTGCTGTTGATCAGTGTATTTGGAAGATTTCACGTGTGCGCACACACTCACGCAAGCACACACACACAGACACACACGCGCGCACACACAGCTGCTTCACCCGGCAGCGCCAGCTGTGCAGTTGCAGATGTTTTTGGATCTTTCCAGCCTGCATCGCATCTCCATTTAATGACATCATTCTGTATCCTGATTCCTTTCCAAGCAAGTTACACGCTGTAAAATATGAAGTGGGCTCCACAGCCAAGTGGAAAAAATGTGGAATGCCATGGAATGTTATGGAGCTGGAGGAGAGTTTGGAATCTCTGTGAATCTCTGGACCGAGCAAAAGAATAGTAAAAAGTTTATTGTTCAATTAGCTTTACACACATTGGTGCACACATGGCTTACACATGTCAACATTGCTCCGGTGCATCTGATCAGTTTTTAGGTTGACGTCACAGTGAGATGATGGCATGCGTGGAGGAATTCTTTCGTTTGTGTGTTTTGTCACTGTCACAAGACTCCCATATTTGTAAAATCTCCCTGTTTCCTTTCCAGCATGTCACAGCTGTCTGAGTCTGGATCCACTCCTGTCTGCGTTTATATGAGAGATGAGGTATGTGCTGTGTTGGAATCACAAATACTTGAAGTCAACTTCAAGAAAGCACCAAAAATCCCCAAATAGTCCGAACCTGCAAAATAAACAGACAAGTATTGATATGCGGTATCGCTGTTTCACAAAGAAATAGCGGTGGAAACGTAAGCGTCAGATTGTTTGTGTGTGCAGGTAAGTGGGGATGAAGCCCTCAAGAGAGCAACTTTGAAATCTTTGGGTCTCACAGGAGGAAGTGCCATTGTCAGGTAAGGGTGCTCATTTTAAAGACTTGTGTGTTTTTGTTTTTGTTTGCCTATCACCAAGTAATCCCTTCAATGCTGATGTTTTACTCAAAGGTCAAACACCAATATTGTCATTGGAAGATGTGCCCAAATTGATATGCTGAGAGAAAGACCCTTTCCCCCCATTCCCAACAGGTGTATACTGAAAAAGAACAAAGTGGAGGAGGAGGAAGACCAAGCCGAGGCCATGGAAATTACTTCAACCCCAAACGAGTCTACTACCAAAGAGAGCACGCCAAGCCCGTCGTCCCAGTCTGCCACGACTCCCTCACGCCCCGAAGTGCCAGACAGCCCAGCGGAATCAACTCCTGCTATCGCCATGCCCACCATCACGAGCACACTCCCTGTTGAACAGGGTGAAGTCCCCAACAACACCCAGGATACCATGCAACTCGATGCCCCCCAGGCCAGAATAGATTCACCAGAGCATGATGAAGAAAAAGCTGGGCCGTCAGGATCAAACTCTTGCTCCTCACCTCCTTCTGCCACCCCCTTTATCCCTTTCTCTGGCGGGGGTCAGCGCCTCGGAGGGACAGGGGCAGTTGGGGCAGGGCGTTCACCCTCAGGTTCGGCTCTCTCC
>OMPJ01010636.1:5223-19351 GCA_900312935.1 Carapus acus
ACCGAGCAGCGATTAGTCTGGCTGCAGCCATATCTGCTCCTCTTCCTCAGCCAATTTTCCCACTATTCCTGCTCCTCCGATTCAAGCAGAAAAAGCACAGACGACAGGCAGCGAGCCACAGCCAGACAAAACGCCTCCTTTCCAAAATATGGCCGACGACTCCACACTTAGACAGGAGGACACGTGCCTCTCCCGAGGCCAAACACATGCACGCGTTATCTGTTATTTTACTGTAATCTGCTGCCTCAGGAATGCTTTGTGACACTCGCTCTGCAAGTAACTATTACTGCATCTGCGCACACACTCTATTCACACAGAGGAAGGTTTAGGAATGCTGCTGATGCGCCCATCCAGCAGTCACAATAACACCTCGTCACAATGTAAGCGCGGCCAACAAAAGACAAGCATGTAAATTCCACATTCTAACAATCCAGGAGTCACGCACATCTAGGTCATGAAGTGAGGGCAGCTTGTTTTGTTGCAAACACAAAACAATTAGCTTCAGCTTGACTTCAGCATTTGCATCAAAAAGGACATTTTGCGATGACATGTAATTTTTCAAGACACTTGAATCTTATCTGCCATTCTCCCATATCGGAGTCGACATTAGCCATGCTGATTCATCATGTGATGAAGCCTAAACCTCAAATAGGAGTGCAGTTCCTCATTGTGATGATGATAAATACGACTAACATCCCTAAAGAAGGAGAAGTGGACTTCTCTCTGGCTCAGCTCTTGTGCGTCTGCGCTGTTTATTGCCGTATTGTGTGTTGTGTTGTTTCCTCGAACATAAAGTGCTCTTTACCGGCAGGACCTGTCGGCTAAATATATCACTCCTTCTCTGTACACACCATGACAACTGGGGCTTTGGGGTGTGTGTGCGTGTGTGTGTGTGGGAGAGACGTGTGAGTCCAAGAGCTTTGCGAGTAACAGCCCCTCATGGACGGAGCACATCAGCAGCCACAGCCTCCGCCGGCTTCCTCCTTCTCCCGGCCTGCTGGCTATAGATTCCTCTCCCGGCGGGATATTTTTAGAGCAGGAGCAGGAGCAACTGCTCTGCAGCAGGCACACCGAGCAGGTGCCGTGCAGGGAGGGAGGCGAGCGCAGATGTACACTTTCCCCAAAAAGTTGGCGGGGAGGAACACGCTGCACCTGTGACTTTGCAGAGGGCCCCGACCCGGACACAGCCACGTGTGAAATACTGCACATGTGCCCGTGGGGCACTTCAAATACAGCGGGAAAGCTCAGACAGTCGTGGCCGTGTGTCCTCCCACTGATGACGGAGCTGCTGGAAATGGACATTTTGAATCAAAACCTTGTTTGATTTTAAAACCGATGGCCACATCAGCAAGGGCTAGTTATCAATGACAATTACTAGGGGGGTATAAATGTTATTTAATGTAAATTCTCATTTAGAAATATCTAATATAACATTTTTTTACTTATTCGACTTACAAATGCCCCAAAAATTTGTCAGGTCTTAATTATGTCGCACATCCTTGTATTTTATCAGGAAGAGAAACCTGAATTAATCAACAATCATCAGTTAAGAATCGATAGACTAGTAAACAACCCGGTTCCCCCACTTGGTCCACGTTGGGGTTCTTGACAAACTGACATTTCGGTAAGTATGCAACTGGTTGGGGCACAGCTGCCATCACTTTATCAGTAACATGATCCATGTGCATTCTGGGAGATGTAGTTTGAGAGTCAATGCAAGTTTAGATGCAAAACTGACTGAAATAGTCATTCAAAGCCCTTTGGGCCAAATACAATCATGCAGCCTTGAATTCTAAAGCTGTGGTACGTTGAAACAGTCACTAAAGGGTTCACGGGCCACATAAAACGATGCCATGGGCCTCAGGTTAAACACAAATGCCTTAAGTGGTTTGTGTTCCACTTATCGATGGCACAAGAGTCCGGGAATGCAGAAACAAAGAGAGTCCAAGCGAGCCACTTCTATCCACGGCAAAACAAACAAAGTAGAAAAGCTGCACACATGCACGGCTTATTTGAAGGGAGGTTTGGAGCGTTTGTCTGAGGAGTAATGACTCACTACCCCGCGGTGCAAGGTGCAAAGTACGGAGGGTGAAAAAGTTCTATGTGCCGAGGATAATATTTGCATTTGCTGGTGTTGATGTTTCCACCACCTATTATTCATCTCACCACCAGCCACACGCTAATGACAGTTTCTTGCGCCGAAACACACACTCGCTGCCACAGTCAGCCAGACGACATGTGTTCTATTGAGGTCAAGGGAACAAACAAACAAACAAACAAAAAAAAGGTTCCTGGAGTCGCTGCAAAGATAAAGAGATGGCAAAGAGGTCGCGGCGTTTAGCGTTAAGTCTCCCAAACAGACCTGGGTCACGCGTCCCTCACCGCGCCTGGTCTCGTCTGATTTGACGCGCCACGTGTCTTATGGGAAAGTAAAAGAGGTTGACAGCTGATGGAGGGGACGCCATGTTCCCTGAGGAAAACATCAGCTGCTTTCTTGAGAGATAAGATTTGTGAGGAAGATCAATTGGGAGATATGGGGGACTTTTCAACGCCAGCAATTATCCAGTGACGAATCAAATAATGCGACGTGGTGGAAAAAATGAGCGACGGACAGTAAGTAGACCTTCTTTCTCCCCATCAGGCTGTGTGACGCCGCCATGGTGCTACAGGTGCTGTTTCCACTGCCATGAATATACATGATTTCAGCAGGGCCGGAGACTTAAACACAGCTGACAGGCAACATCCCTTTGCCAACCCTCTCAGTAGCACTCAGCCCTCCGCAGCGCAGTGCCAGCCTCCACGGACCGACCTGTACACTCAGCTTTTATGGGAAACTTTGCTGGAACAGCAATTTGTGCTCCGGTGTGTGTGCGTGTAGGTGTGCATAGTCATGCAGGGAGGCTGTCCAGGGATCTGTCCTTAAATCATCCCCTGGCCGCGCAGACGCCCTGCACTCCTGAGGTGTTGTGCATCCGAAATTCTTCATACTTTGAAATTAATCATTTTACATCTGGGCTGTAAAAATCTCCAACACGCCGACGTGTTTGAATTAATGTCTTGTCGGCTTGTACAGAAAAGGTGTTATTGCCTGATACCATGGGGGTCTCATTACACGGCCTCCACTCTGGACGGGAACTGCTCCGTTGTGGAAATAAAAGAAAAAGCACCTGAGCTGCCCAATATCCTGCCTGATCGTAAAATTCCACTCAACATAAATTGAGGGGAATTTGTAAAATTGTGACTAATATCTCAGAGTTGGGATCTACAAGAGACAAATGTGCACCAAAGGCTCAAGGACCAACGTTTGTGGACAACTAACCATCTGGCCAGAGTTGATTTATGGAAGATAGATAAAAGAACAAAACAACAACAACAAAAAAAAACATTGGGAGAGTTACCACTCTGCCCTTCTCAGTGGGCGGGAATGTCTTGCCGAACTTTGTGTGAATCAGCCAAGAGGATTTGTGAGGACTGCCAGATGAGTGGTTTCAGTATTCCGATTCACCCTCGCAGGTGCTCAATGGGTCACAGCGTGTTTTCACGGGCCTCACTGGGACTACGGGGCCTTCCCCATGTACGCCATTACGCTAGCAACACACAATTATCTCTGTAAACAGCGGGTCTCCAACCCTGGAACCAGAAAAGCGTGGCACCACCATCCCGATGCGGCCAAATGTTCCAGTGTCCGTGCTGCCACTCTGCTGGCAGACACCGGCCTCTGATTCATCCATCGAGCTGCCGAGGAGCGAAACGTGGCTCGTTACTCCCGACAACACTCCAGAGTCCAGCTCTTACGCGCCTCTCCCTGCGACACCCGTTTACTGGCAGCAGGCGTCTCGTACTTCGCCTGGAGCTGCGCGGACTGTGCCGTGCCTCGGGCTAACGGGCCTGCTGCGGATGTGTCCGCGGGCAGCTTCCAAACTATTGTTAAATCACCTACTCGCTACGACATTTGGTACCCAGCGGCGCTGCTGCGCCCAGTTGGCTTATTGGCGCGAAGGTTATCGTTAGCGCTGCTGCACCGAGAGTGAACTGGGAATGAAGTGGGGCTTGTTAGACAGAGGCAAAGGTGGCACCACATGGGCCGAACTGCTTCTCATCCCAGCTTCTTACACCAAGTGCTGATATAGTTCGACTCAATAATGGATACTTTTGCGACACAGCGACGTGTACCTGTAGCTTAGCGGGATAAGAGGGTTCTGACAGGTGCTATTCTCCAAAGGAAGCAGCACATCGGGTAGCGTGGCGCTTCTACATCTATGACAGCTTCTTTACTTCTTGGCCAAAACGGAAAGCGCTGATGGTCACTTCGGCTAAACCACATTAACAAAAGGAGGCATCGGCCTCGAAGCCTCCCCTCCTCCTCTTCCGTCACGTGCACTCAAGACGTCAAGCTCGCTAATCACGCCGTGATTCCTCTTGCCTTTGGCGTTGAGGTTATTGCACTGTGGGCAATATGTCTCTCGCGAGTCAAAGTTGGAGACGGGAGGCCTGAGCGTAGAGGGCAGAGAGGGCCGTGATAAATGGTGGCGCCGAGGTCTCCCCGCATCCCGCGCTGGCAGATCAATGATGATTTATGACACCTAATGGTTGTTGTAGCATCCAAAACAATTCTGCCATTCATCACCATCCCCGACTTTTAAATGCGCCTCGGCTAACGACGCTCCGCGCTGATTCACTGTTTGGATGTAATCATACTAATGAGATAACCTTTCCTCTAACCCAGGGGAGGATTCATGGCTGTAAATGGTGACAATTAAATGGTGCCAGCGTGCACGCACGCACACACACTCACACACCTCTGGGATATGGGTCTATCTTGACCCCATGATGTCACCTGCTGGTGCGGTGGCTGGAAGTCTCCATCTCTGCAGCAGCAGCGCTAACCTCTCATGTTACAGCGCCAATCGATGGCCTGAGTGATGAGCTCAGCTTGAGAAACACAAACTCTGCATTATCAGATCTTTTTCAGAGAGCAACACGCCCCAGATCGCGACCCGCCATTCCCAGATGGTATTTCCCAGACGCAGGTACACGTTACAAGAGAAGACGTGAGTATGCGTTTCCCTGTCCAGACCAAATCGCCTGCATCCACACACGCTTCAAACATTGTGAGCGATGTATCAAATAAAGGCTGTCAGCAACTTCCACTGTGAGATATTAGTAATTCTGGAGCGTCTGACTGGCAACAAAGGCCCCGTCGTCAGCACAGACAGCTTTACTTTCCATCTAGCCACAGACGTCCATCGAGGTCAAGAGGGGGAAAATAAAGGCGCCGTCACTTCAAATCCATCCGTGCCACGAGCCGTCAGGTGAGGTTCCACAACTCGACAAGCAGTGTCTATATTTTCGGGACTCTTTTCAAAGTTTTAGGTGCTGGTAGTTGAAATCTAAGACTGAGGCCAAGGGTGAGCATTACCAGGGGTAATCTTAAGGACAAGATATCATATAATCATTGCTCATGTGCCTTTGTCACAACAACCGTGAGCATTAAATAATCTGACTGGCTGAGATCAATGTCCATCGTGTGATATGGTATGTCGTTTCTACTGATTTAGAAAAAGAGACATGGGGAATAGCCTGAAAGAAAATTCAAAATAACTGAGAAGTGATTGAACAAATCTTCCTCTGTGTTGTTGTAGCTGTACCTCCTGAAAACTCAACCTCAGTCACAAGGAAAGCGTCTCACAACAGTTACAATCTGCTCACAGCTATGAAAGTTATACTACAACAGATTTGTTACACTTCCTGCATTTCTACAATGAAGGCGGAAGGCAAACAATTGTTGGCAAGTGTTGCTTCAGAACAATAAGCAGGTTATGAGGCTGAAGGAACCATTTAACTCAGCAGTGCTGTTACAGTAACCTGTTGGACGGGGTCCTCAAAATAATCTTTCTGACTGACGTGTGCACTCGCTGCTGCTGCTGCTGCTGCTGGCCTCATTCCTACAGCGGGACATTGAGATTCAGCACACACAGATTCACACCATCAGAATGAGAAACTAGTCTCCATTTGGAACCCTGACCCGTCACCTTGCAGGGTCGAGCATGAAACAAATCAATTCTACAGCAGAGGGCCGACAGCTCAAGTCAGGCCACTTTCCAGCTATTCCTGAGTTCATACTTTTATTTTGCAGATATCTTCATCCCGAGACAGACTAAAAGTACCGCCAGCCTCTGTCTGAAGTGCAGCCCACTTCCCGAGCTGGAGAGGACTATTCAGCTGGTTATTTGGGGGGTGGGGACGAGGGGTGTAAGTGTGGCTGTGCTCAGAACAGGTTCTAATTAGCCTCCTTAAGATGTCAACTGCACTCGGCATTTATGCCCCAAATCGGGGCCTCTTTGAGACATCTGCTCGCCAGCTAAACTTGCATGCATTCGCCGTCAACATGCTCCACGCTTGGCTTCCTAATGTGCATCGGCTTTGTTTACCGCGCCGGAGCACCTCTACCTCCGCCACAACAAGCTCTGCTGGTGCTTCAACTCAAGATATCCAACACGTAGAGCTCAAGATGACGGGGGTCGGTTCAATGAGACCAGGGAAAACAATTTTGAAGAGCTTACGGGTACGGAAACAAAGTACAACGTCTAGTATGTAAGAATCACAGGCTGTCGGTGGTACTTTACGGTACTTTTGTCAAGGTAGATGATCTTTACAGGTCTTCCTTCCTCTTTCCTGTCCTTATCAGCAGTGTTTTGCCACAGCAGTTGTGACAACCCGGTTGCAGGAAGGTAAACACAAAAAAAGAAGCAGTATTTTTACCCCATATCACTGGAATTTGATTTTAAACATTGAGAATAACTTCTCAATTTTCCTGCATAATAAAATCAAGAGTGGAGAAAGTGCAAACCACATTTGCAATAGTCGGCAGTGTGTGTGTGTGTGAAGGTCCAATTCAAAACAGGAAGTCACAAGTTCCCCCATGAAGTGTTTTCTCTTGATAGTACTTCAAACATCATTCTGAAGCTGCTGCCTCCTGTTATCTTTACGCATTCTACATGCTTCTTTGGCATTTATGGCGTTTGTTCTTTAGAATCTTGCTCAACACGTGACATGAGAGCTGCTGATTTCAGTCACGCCTGAATGATTGCTGAAGATCCCGAGTCCACCGCGTGTTGCAACGCCCGAGGGCCACAGAAATAACGTCTGGCTCCACCTGGCAGCCACTTCAGGCTTTCAGGCAGACCAGAGGAGCTGGTTTTCACTTAGAAAACCATTTCGCTGCTCTTAGCGAGGGGCGTACGATCTTGTTTAAACGCCGTGAGAATCGGGTGACCGTGACGTACAGGCTCACCTTACAAGTGAAGCTGTTTATCGGCTCACAGCACCGCTGGAACACTTGCTAGTTGTGTTTGCGACTCTTGCCTTTTGAGAGGCACCTCTAAAGTGAGTCCAGCAGGCTTGGGGACAAAGGACGCTGCTGTTCTTTGAACAAAGACCTCACATTTGGTGCATCCATCACGCAACAACCAGGTACAAACTGCAGCATAATGAGCCGGCCGGCGTTTAGCACTCACTTTGCTCTGCTCCACCTGCCTGCAGAGATCTGACTTTCCTTAAACAACAGATTAATCTCAAATGTCTCGCCTGAAAGCAATTTGGAGCTAATCGGACTCCTTGAGCAGACCGCTAATTTGTGAAATGTGAAATGAATCCCCGTCAAAACTGCACACGGGGACGTGTCTCACTCCATCAGACGCTAGTGAGACCACCTCCATCTTTCCACTCACACTCCACGTCCGGTCAGGCTTGTCCAGTGGGCCTGGCGGGGCGGTGGGACACACACACACACACACACACACACACACGAGTGGCCCCCTGCTGCTGCCTGGGGACTGCTAATGAACCCCACCGCCATCCTGAACATTTCCAGAGCAGCAGTGTGTGCATCTGATTAATCTTTGTCCAAATTAGACCGAACAATTAACCTGACCGCCAGATGACTGCCAGTCAGCTGTGACCTCTGCGCCTTAAAAAAAGAAAAAAAGAAAGAAGGCGTCGCTCGTTGCACCATTTCGACCACAAAACGATTGCGAGACACCTTTTCATCATATTACACTGAGTTACATTATAGCTGCTGGCATTCTGAGGCGCGCTACACTTTTAATTTGTAATCAGAAAGTGCTGATGGGCTTTGCACTAAATTGCATTAGGTGCAAACCAGAGTCCAATCCTCATTTACACACACACACTCGCCAATTTGGCAAATAAAAAGACAAAAACAATCCTGCTAGGCTGGACATTCTTTGTTAATAAGCGAACTGTACAGCATCACCAAGCCACTGCCTGCTCCCAAGAGGTGTTTGGAAGGGCCGAGTCAACCGAGAACTCCACCAACGGTCAGACACCACATGCAGAATTGAAACAGGGAAGCCAGCAAGTGAGATAACACACTGTCAACCCAGTTACTACAGGAGGGGCAAGATCCAGCGTTGCAAGGTGGAAGGTGAACATCAGTCAAAATCATGATTGAGGGGCAAGAAAAGCATATAAACTAAAACAGACCCAGACCAAGTGAACAACACTGTGCAAACTCAACATTTAACGCCTGCTGGCAAAATGCTGAGTTGGCAGAAAAACGCCAACAACGTCACGGCGTGTTGTGACGGAGCGATTCGGTCCAAAACTTCATAGAAACGAGGATCGTATTTCAAAGAATAGCGACATACACGCACACTGGTCCGACTCTTAACTTATTAACAACTTCTAAATTACAGAAACGTCCCACGTGGAGTAAACACGAGTTTCCGAGGCGCTGTGCAGACCACGTGGACACAAATACGCAGTTTTGACAACTTTTTGGACGTTTCCCCACCTACAATTGCAACTTTCGCGCACTTTCCGAACTTTGTCGCACTTTGACAAGCGGAACTTTGAAACGAGGGCGGCATGCAAATCGGGTGAACAGACACCCAACGGCAACAGCAACAATAATAATAGCGACACCATACATCAACACCGACAACAAGAAACAGCGAGAGCGGCCGAACCTTGCTGGGTGTCGGTCCAGCCCCCGAAGCTGGGCTGGCTGGCGGGCTGGCTGGCGGGCTCGGCGGGATGCGGCCCCCCCGGGCCGAGGTGGTCGTCCGGGCCTGCCCACAGGCGGTGGGAGATGGCGTCCCTGACGGCCCGGGCCCCGCTGCCGATGGACAGCAGGTAGTCCATTCCTCCGCGGGGACGACGGTAAACTAGCTAGGCTCACGCCGTGAGAGCGGCTCGGGCTCGGGGGCGTGGAGGAGGAGAGGGTCCGGCCCGCATTCCACCACGGGAACTACCAATGTGAGTATGTGTGTGTGACAGGGTTTGTGCCCCTAGTGGCGCCACGGCGCACTGCACCCACAGCCTTTATTGACGGGAAACAGCTGATCGAGCGGCTGCGGCTGTCACGCCAACGCGAATCCAGAAAGT
This sequence comes from Carapus acus, assembly GCA_900312935.1. Lineage (NCBI taxonomy): Eukaryota > Metazoa > Chordata > Actinopteri > Ophidiiformes > Carapidae > Carapus > Carapus acus. The sequence continues at coordinate 14,632 of OMPJ01010636.1, forward strand.
TCCACACCGAGTTCGCTTAGAACGGTGGCAACTTTGCAAACACTCCGACTTATCGAACTACTTAAAAACGTCATCGGCAGACACGTCAGATTCCAAGAGAAGCGGCGTGGGAAAAACAGTTGGTGAACCCGGATATGACACCATAACGGCGGTTGGGATGATTCACCACTCCGCACACCGCCAGGGGGCGCTACAAATACAAACGGCGGTGTTGGTTGGGTCAAGAGGACAGGGTTGAATCTTCCACTCACACACTCTGAGGGGCGGTAACTGTCTCTAAACAAATACCAGACATTTGTTTTATGAGTATCCATGTTAAATAAATATTGATAGAGTTTAGTCATTACCTGCTCTGCCTTGGAAAACACCTAACTTGTGTTATGATTTGGTGCTATGCAAATACAATCTAAAGGAATTAGACCTATCCATCTCACATTTTTACCGATGCATGCAGACCAGTTTAAAGCAAATAAAACCAAACTTTTCAATTTGTAAAGGCTCATTTAATTGAATGTAATTTCATTTAAAGTAATGAAATAATCCCAAGGCGGGTGAAGTTGGTTGAAGGTTGGTGTTGAGGTGGAGATGAAACCATTTGGTATGGATCATACGGGTCCTTCAGAGCTTACCAGCAATGCAAGAGAGTATTCGCTGAGACATTAATTCATCTATTCACACACACATGGGTGAGTCTGAACACGCAGCACTTCCCAGACTGTTGCTAGGATATTTCACGGCCTTCAAGTGTGAGGCTTTGTGGCGCCCGAGTGAATAACATCCACCTGTCGCCCACCATAACAACATTCTAATAAATTGAGATTCTCGCACTGCCAGCCGAGGTACACTTATGTGCCCGAGTGTGACTCACGGGGAACAGAGAGAACTCTGAGACCCCCTGCCACAGGAGTGTGTGCTCCTCTGCTGAGGGGCAGTGTGGGATGGCGGCCGCGACGGCTCGGCGAATGAGGAACGGCGAAATGCTGCTAAACCAGAATAGGATGTAACAACTGTGAGGGAGACTCAGGTGGAGACGCCAGAAGCCTCCCATGCATTATTCATTTAAGGGGAGAGGCGTGAGGAGGTGTCGGAGCACCCCCGCTCTCCATCTGAGGGGCCGCGGGGACGGCCGCGGTCACGGAACCCGTCTCCGTTTGTTCCCCTTTGCGGGAAAGTGCCTGGCGGCGGGACATATCAGAGCGTGTAGATGCGTCTGTTTGCCTGTTAGCGTAGGGAAACTGGGCTGAAACTGAGAAAGCTGTTGCGATTCCAGATCGAGACTGAGGCAGATGGAGCAGCAGGCACAGATTCTGCGCCATCTGCTGGTGGCAGAGGGGAGTGCGGGGCTTAATGTTCACTGGGAGGTGTTGGGCTCAGGTGGTGATGGAGGCAAACCACCATTTAACAACACCGAACTTCCATTCAGTAGTATTATTTTACATAAAACACATCACCACCACATGAATACACACTCCATTACACCAAAAGCATCCCACGCTATCATCTTTCCACGTTGTCGTGTTTGCTTTAGCTGCTAGGCGACCGATTTAGCGACATGAAGAGATGACGAGACACATTTTGTGCGTCTTGCTGGCTTAATCTTGGCTGTCACCATGGTGAGGACGGGGCGGCGGTTGGGGAGGTTTTATTTGCTCCAGTTTCTGACCTTGCCCAGGGGCCTGCTGGGACACTTGGCACTTGAACAGTGTGTTTAGACAGGTCTCAAACTGGCCCACTGCCACCCCACCAGGCCCACTAGCGCGGTGAAATACAGTGCTGCTCTCCGGCTGCCCACAGCAGTCGTCAAATCATCCATAACGTCCTCAGTGGGAGGCTGGCTGAGCCGCCGCCTCCGTGTTTCAACCTATTAGGCAAAGAGATATACTTTTTCCCCTGGTGCGAAGCAACCGATAAAACCAAATGCGTTTCTAAAGGTGATTGTTCTGCGGTGACCACAATGTCCAGCCATGTTTCTTTAATTACGCTGAGCAGAGTGGACTCGCACGCTGCAGAAGAAAACGAGCGCCGGACTCGAGTGCAAAACCCCCAAAAAGATTCAGCCACTAGAATACAAATAACACAAAACATGTCATTGAACTGATTAGCATCGTAGTGTATGGGCACACACACAGCAGGTGGCCTAGGCTCCTGTTTTTACATACATTTATACCACGTCCCCACACACGTACATCCATAACCTCCTGATTCTGATTCTATTTGCCATTTCCGTGCCTGGAGCTCCACACACCAGCAGTCAGAGTGGTACTCTGTCCTGCGTGTGAGGCTTTGTCACAGTCTGAGAGCGCGGCAGGAGGCGGCGCGTGCTAATCTCCGTCGTTTCCCGGTGAGAGCCAGGTAGGCTGCTGCCTAATCCTGAGAGGAGGAAGGCTTTCATTATGGAACAACAAACACGAGGCGCTCTTGGGATTTGCAGCTTTTCCACCATCAACGGGTGGAGGCGACGCACAAACAGGTTGCGTAAGCCGAGCTGCAGCACGCTGGTGCCACCGCCGACGGTTATGCGGTGGAAGTAACGGCGCCGAGGCCGCACACACACACAGCCAAGCACACACGCACGATCACAATGACATAAAACATTACAAGAACTCACTCATGCATCACTGATGAACCTGCTGGCGAACACAAACACGCATCTCACCGACCCGCTAATTGTCAGCGTTTGTTGGAATATGCTAACTAAAGTCGTCCCCTGCCCTCCACAGCGACGGATCCTAACATGACACACATCTCCCAGCAGATCTGAGGCCGGAGATGGAGGACAACACATCCACCCCTCGGTTGGGTGGATGTTGCACCTGCTGCCAGATTGTAGACGTGGAAGTTGTGCATGCAAACGGCAGAAACAAGCTGGGGGCCAGTGAAGACGCTCACGGTGCTGGAGGAATCTTGCTCCAGGCAGCGGGGTGAAGGCGGCAGTCACAGGTGTCGGGCTGTTCGTCAGAGAGGCCCGCCGACGTCAACACCCTCCACCCACCGCACCCACCCTGTCTGGATCTGTCACGCTGCCGAAGCCTTCAGCTCGGTTACAGATGAACGTGTTTTTCACCCTGCCGGTAACATACAAGTATTCATGAGAGAAACAGGAATCCGGTGTTGCATAGACTCAGCTGGGACGGTGCAAAGTCGAGATGAATCACCACATCCGGGAGGAAAGTAGCCGACGGTTTAATTACCCCACAGCGGTTTTGTTAATGTGATGTCACGATGTCGCACGATGAGGACTGAAATCTGGGCTTGGGTTCTTTACGCACAGTTTTGCTTTTAAAGCTTTGTTTCATTGGCACCTTTATTTGGACGTTCCAGTGGTTTGGTATGAAGACTGGTCAAACATATGATTTGACAATGGCTCCTGTCTGGCTCTGCTGGACAAGCCTGTCTATGAAAACACCATCAGGTGATTAGGTTAATGTCTTCTCGTTCCCCAGCTCTAGTGTTAATGGTTGGTTAGCTTTAACAACACACCAGACTTGTTAAGCTGACATATAAATCAACGATTTCCAGCCTGACTTTGGTGCGACGCTCCATTCTGTTGATTTGCTGCAGGCAACTCGAGGTCAAGACGGAGTGGGAACCTTTTAAGCAGACACACAAAAAGGTGTAAATTCACATCACTGAGGGCGACACAAAACACACAGACTGTCACAGGAACAAACATGGAGACTGTTCACCAGCCTGCGTCCAAACTGTGACACCACAGAAGCACACATAGGAAACGACGCACCCTTTGGGGCTAGTGATCCCCAACCACTGAGACACGGACCCCTACCGGACCCCCTACTGTGTCTCCAACCAGCTTCTCTCAGTGACAATATTTACTCCTCAGAGTCTGGATACTTTACCAGCTCCTTATCTGTGGTGTGCACTCGATGCTTTGACACGTCTCTGACATCGCGGCTTCAACACGTAGCCGCTATGAGCCTGAGTAAGTGCCTTCGGCTTTTTCGGTCAGTGAGAGGCAAAATTAAGGCTTAAATTGTGCAGAATCTGAGGCCTAATGGCTGTTGAGCAAAAATGAGTCATGGCTCCATCGCACCATTAGCAAAAGTGGGACCTGGGTGACTCCCCGCCTGCTCGACGATATGAATATGGAGGAGAGATAATTTGCCTATTTGCAGTTCAAAATGATTGAGAATGTTCTGGAAGAGCAGCGCCCGGGCAGAACGTCTAGGACCCGAGGACGCTTCGTCACAGAGCCAAAACAATCCTCCGCGCTCATGCTTGTGGGCTGCGAGGCAGAGGAGACTCAAAGGATGGCGGAGGAGTTGCTGCTACATCCAAACTGACAGCGTCCCATTGGTGCTACAACTCAGTCGGGTTATTGCCCGGGTTTCTCACTCCCGACGGTTTCGGCGGGGCGGCCGGCGGTGATCGATGCGCGGTGGCGTCCGAGCCGGCCATCTTTCACCGGCGCCTCCGCTGCCTCCGCTCACGGTCATCTGTCCTCTGTGGGTGTCTGCGCTGTCTGTGACCGCCCATATAGCCTGGGTGGCCCCTACAAATGATGACCACTGGCTTAGCGGGAGGAAATCATCTGTCTGCAGATTGACAATGCCCATCGCTTTTTCTCCCTTTTTCACTCCCTTTTATATGCATTTTATTCCCCCCGTGTGTCTGCCGCGCATGATGAGGAGTCTGCCCGCAAATGCTGTTTCTCTATCAGCCCACAGGTAATTGTTCATTTCAGGGGGAGGAGGACGAGGTG
>OMPJ01010636.1:19371-36798 GCA_900312935.1 Carapus acus
GAGGTGGTGGGGTGGGGTGGAGGCATCACAGGAGGGAAAATGGGAATGGCAAATGTGAGAGGGCGGATGAGGAATTGAAGAGGAAGGTACGAGCATCAGACACGCACCGCTGCACTCCTCATGCGGGGCAATTTATTAAAATAATAAAGCCTCACTGAAGGTTGAACGCACAATAAACCTGACAGCCAGAGAGAAAGAGTGTACGAGACTGAAGCCTCGTTGCAGAAACAAATGCTCCGGAATGTCGGCGTCCACTTTATTAGCCCCGCCCGAGTCTGCGCGAGGAGCTAATTGCTTCCCCTTAAATGCGGACTCAAGTCGTATATTTCATCATTACCCCAAAAAGCCTCTCCTGTGACACAAAGGACGAATCTAAACCGATGCACGGCGGCACAAAGATGGCTCCTCTCGGGCCCGCTCGCCTCATCTCCCCACATGGGTATTAGCGGAGGAGGCTGCGCACAGATACAGCCACGTCCAATAGAGGGAGAGAAAATTGGAGTCAATCGGACATCTTAAATCCGGCAGGGTGCTAAGAGGTCCTATCTGCTGTAAAACTGTCCTCAACCTGGACACTCTTCATTTATCACCGGATATCAACCCTTCCACCAGCGTCCTAAATTGGATAATGAATCTCGCCCCCTCCCTCCCTCGCCCCCCAGGAGATCCACTAGATGGATAATTTGTTGGTTAAATTACGAGCTGAGGACACATTGCATCATTCCACGTGCGAGCTGTTGCTGCGGCTAAATGGATACAACCCTTCGGATAAAAAGTCCACGGGACTAACAAGTGTGAATTAGGACACACTCCAGGGACCCGCGCTCGTTAATAAGAATTACTTAGTGCGTTAATAAAGTATGGTGCATGATCTCACCATATCTACCACCGCGAACTAGATGAAATGGTGCAGATTTCAATTAGATGACCTTTTTAAAGTGCTTAGCGCGATCACACGGTCGTTTCAGAGGTATCGAAGAAGAGCAGTTATCTAGACAGCACCTGGTTGAAATTGTCGTGTAATTCAGTTAAAAACACACGTAATCAAACAACACAGGAAGCTTAATATCAATTTACAAACTGTCATCATCTGACTGTGTTGACTTGATTTGCTTGATAGATTTCTTCGGTCTGAACATTTCAGCGCGTGGCATCCAGCATCCGTTGCGTCCAAACATTCTTTGTGTTCACTGCACACTCAATCATCATGTCTCCATAACGTGACAGATGCCTTCAGCCTCTCCGCGGTGACGACAGATACTATATATACCTCAGGTGTCAAATGTAAACTGCTGGAGCATCGGCGGCATACCAAGCCTCCACCGTGCATGATTAATGTGTTGTCATTTTAATTCAATCACGCTTTATATCCCACAAGCTAATTGAGTTTACGTTCATCAAACGCAGCACAATTCGCGGCACACAATCGGGGTTACATGAGATAATAGCTAAAGGAAAGACACGCAAACTTAGCCACTTAACCCAAAAGGAATCTAAGTGAACATAATTGAATTTTCCAATGATGAGATTTCCATTTCCATGCCTATTATCATAACAAGCCTCCAGTTTGGAGCTCGCGTGTCCTCTGCGCCACTGCAGCTGAAATAAAGCGTCTTTGTGCAGACCAAGTGGAAGAGGAGGGCTGGCGTATGCAAGGATGGGCTGTTTAACTTTCCCATGACTGTTTACCAGAGCTCTGCCTTCCAATGAATGTCCAGACCAGTGACCCGTGCGGAGAGGACCGCTCGCTGGCCAGCTAAATCCTGTCCTACAGCTACGCTTCCTTCCTCTCGGAAGCACTGCAAAGCTGGCCCCGAAGCGTGTGCGGCACAAAGTCATCCTCATCCCCATAAACGGAGCTGAAGGAGGGTGAGGAGACAGAGAACGAGGGCGGCGGGGTTGGGTTTAGTCAGACAGATCCGGGTGACTCATAAAAGTGTTTGGTTTAAAGCGCCAACCACCTCTGGCCAGGGTCCAACTTTGTCATCTTTGGTAGTGGCACTTAATGATTAAGAGAAAACCCACAAGGGCCGTGAATTCTGAGAGGAAAACAAATAAATGCACCCAAAGACACCAAAAGGTCTGGGTGAACACAGACATGAAAATGGTCACCTTGGACAGCAGGACTTGTTTTTGTGGGACACGCAGGGTGTCAGTCTGGACGGATTGGTTTTGTAGGCTGATGGATGACACTTGTGTCGAACTGCACAGCGGGCGTGTGGATTCGCGGTTCCCTGGGTGTTCAGTCCTCCTTGATATGGATATTTTGGGCTGGAGCTGGAAGATTGGCACATCTTGCACACGCCACGGGCCATTGACTATTTTGACCCTTATTTGTCTCCTCTTTGCTACAGGGGCACTGTAAAGCTGTCAAGCTTGCTGTGGCACACAAGGACTGCACGGAAAGTTACGGTTTTCTCTGATGTTTTCATCGCAGCCGTGGCGCAAAAAAACAAATTGATCCACTTTTACTGTCCTTGCTGCTCGGCACTCCGGAGTGAAAACAGGTTGTTGTGTCCCGCCGCAGCGGTCCTAATGACTGTGGAGTGCTGTGTCCTCTTTTAGCCTGTAGCTCTCATGCACCACTAACTTGACACAGAAAGAAAGTGTTGTGGCCAGTAAGGGCTTCATCCGCTACCCAAGATCCTTCCCAGGGCATCGTCACTGACAGCCACGTCTGTTTCCACAACAATGGAGCTTTAAGCGAGACTTTTTGTGAAAAGTTAAAGAGGAGAAACTAATATTTTCTTTGAGCGATCACGACAAAGACCTGCAGCTGCTGCCATGAAGGTGATTTGTCCCGTTTCGCAGCTCACGTTTGAACATGTGACGCGGGCAAAATAGAGCTGTTTCAAAATAAAACTGGCCCATAAATACATGAGAAAGGGAAACAAATAACAACAGTTATATGGAGTGGCAGATCTTATTTTCCCTACGCTGTAAAATGAATCAATAGTTGTGGCCGTGGCCGGTGTTAGACACCAGAAAACTGCTTACTCTTCATTTGAGCTATATGTAATCAATCCTAGCCGGGCTAGAGCCTTTTCCAAACTAAGTGGGGAAACAGCGGGATTACTAGCGCTGTGGCATTTATAAATTGAACCCAATGAGAACAGGGCCGCCAAGAGACTCCCAGTTCACGTAATTACACCGGCAGGCCAATAAATCTGACCCGCAGATCCTTTACAGTGGCACTGCAGTAAATTCAGTGGTCAACACATTTCCGCACATTGGTGGCTTTTGCCATGGATGGCGGAGAATTTATGGTTACTGTGGGGAAAAAAGTTGTCCTGGCTGATGATCTGTGTATTTGTAGTAGTAATCTAGATGGGAGCAGGTCCATTTGTTGACAACGACAAGGTATCAAGAACGAGAATCTGCATGTGTTACCCTTGAGAGGAGCACACTAGCCCCCTCCTCTCCACACTAAGGTCCTTTCCTTTTGAAAACACCAGGGCACACAATTGAGACTCTTAAAAGCACAGGATCGATTTAAGGGCTCGGTGTATTCGGTCTCTGGAGACAATTAGAGATGACATATGTCAGACAAAAGGACGTCTCCACTGACACTAGCATCGCACTGACCTCAGTGACATTGAGACAAGCCCAGGATAAATTCACCGCTCTCTTTGTTTCTGCAGCTTTTGCCTCAAACAACCACATAAAAAAAAAAGAGCGGACTGGATGTGTCACTTACTTTAAAAGCCGTGACCTCTGTTTCGTATTGGTGGTTAAACATACCGCCGTCCCTCTTTCATCTCTGCAGAAAATCTGGCAGGGTGACATTGCTGAGTTAGTTTAATGAAAATGGCATCCGCGTTACTCAGTACGAGATGTCTGAATGTAACCCGGTTAGCTGGGAACTGATGGCGCAGGACCGGGTGACCTTCTGCAATAAAATAATATTTCAGTAAAAGCTGCTTTAAAATCTTGTTTGTCCCCTGTTGTTTTCCTCCTCGGTATTTATTTGCAGCTGTGATAAAATGATAACGTCCAGACAGGGCCACACAGGGGTGATTAATTCAGCAAAGCTGCGACGGCTGGTCTGGAGGAAAAAAGGGGGGAGCTCGGAGAATAATAAGCGAGGAGTAAATGCTGGTGTGCCGGTGCCGTCTGGGGATAGGTAAAGCATACCATTAACCTTTGAGGAGACGTCTGCAGACACCTTCTGGGTGGCTGTGGCGTCTGAATCGGAGATGCTGCCGCGTTTCTCTCTCTCGTACTTACTCGCTTGGAAGTATCAAACTTAGCACAGTATGACTTCACACCTTAATACGTCCTGTCAGGGGCCGGCCCTTCTGTCAGTTTGCCTGACACACACGGATACACACCAGGGTGCAAGTCCTTCACACTCATTCTCAAACTCAGCGTGGGGTAGAGCAATATGCGACACCTCCCACACGAGAGCGGCTCACCTAATGAAACCAGGCAACGCTTTTTGTTTACCAGCACAGGGGGATCTAGACCTATCACATGTCCCAATTACAGTTTGCGTGAACCGCGGGACTTCGTAGCTTCTGGTGCCATCTAGTGTGACTGCTGCCCCCGGTGGCTTTCTACAGTCATATTTCACTGACACCTGGATTCATAAAAGCCTCAAAACACAGCTAAGACTCTCCAAAAATCACAGTGTTGCTGCTTTTCTCACAAAAGCTGTCAGCAAGGAGATGAATCCACAGGAGAGCAGTGTACTGTGGGTTTTATATAAGCTCAGGGTTTAGCTGATGAGAACTCACTTTTAGATTTAACAGTCGGTAACCTTGTATCGGACTGAGAGGTGCTCTACCAATTCCACAGGGACACTCCACCATATGAGCTCCTCAGTGCAAAATCGTTAATGAAAATGGATCGAATTTGATTGACTGCATCAAATATCGTGTGCCGAGACTTGCAAAATGAGAGAAAAGCAAACAAAATACCCATGAGCCTGAGCAACAGAAGGCAGATTGTGGTCTGCAGTACTTTTCATGAAGCAATAGAAAACTTTCGCTCCTCAATTTCCCTTAACTTGTGCAATGACAAAGACAAGATTCCAATTGAGGAGATATTGGATGAAACAATACCTGTAATACTTTCATAATGAAATATTGCAAGATTATAACAAACTTTGCACACTTTAATTGGATTCTCTGTGAAGTTTGATGTCAAATAATGATGAGCTAAGGAGAGAATGTGAAGTTTCTGAATAGATTCTGCACCATTGGGATGGAAGATTGAGCCCGTGTGACCTCAAAATATCTGGCTGAGAGGTACTGCAGAAAAAAACTGCACCAAGAAATCCCTAAATCCTGCTTTCCAGTTCAGTTGAAGCCTCTTAGTGGGGCTAAACACGGTAACATCAAGCGAGGAGACGTTCCGAGGGGGTTGGGAATCCCACAGTCCTTCAGGAAGACAGAGGCCAAGGAGGACAACAAGGAAGCAAGGTATGTGGGCTGGAGCAGCTCGCAGATAACGGCTCGCCGCTGCGTTTGCGGTGGAGCTGAACGGCCGTACGGAGCAACATGACGGGCCTGAATCCTCCCAAGGCGAGAAGGTCTGGACCTCTCTTCGCACGCACAAATAGCTCCGCTGGCAGAGGTGCTACGGTGAGGCTGCAGGTGCTGCTGTCACGGCGTGATAGATCGCCCGTAGCCTCTCCCCTCCCTCACCGCCATTGTTCCCATCACTTGCATTGTTCTTCATTCCTCCTCTCACCTTCTGCTCATTTGGGGTGAATACAAAATGAAGATGAGTCATGCTAAAGCCGGGACCTCAACACCCAAAAATGTCCCTACAGACTGGGAGGACATTTACTGGTCAGATGATCTCTTATTCTCTGATTTTTCTGGCCAAATTATCATTTCACATCAAAATCAAACCAAATCCACAAAAATTATGGCCACTCTGCCGATAATTCCTTTCAAGGACGACTCATTCTGACAAATCAAGCCTGAAAAATTCAACATGCGGCTCTCCATTTGTGAGACTGACGAATTCTGGAGATGTTTACCACTTCTGCAAATGGGGGCAAAAACTCACTTCATTAAAAGGCGAATAAAGTCTAATGCCTTACTTATCAATTCATCACGCCGCATGCAAGAAAGTGCTTTCAATTTCTCTCCACTCCCATTTTTGCGCCATGGGACAACAAAATGTTAAATAACCAGGAATGAATAATACAAACTGTGGCCCTGCAAACATGATGGCGCCAACAGAATTTTCACAATTTTTCTTCAATATTTTGATTCAAAACAACCATGCTGACTTCCAACATTCCCTGTTTGCAGGCCTGGGGAGATGATGGAGCGAACCACGAGGTGACCTTTGGTGCTATACAGACAAGACGGTCCAAGATGCAGGGTCCAGGTTCAAGGGACTTGCGCGCTCCTCTGTGTGCGTTGCTGTCTTATGCTCACATACTTTAGAGGACTCGTGTGTAAACCCCTCCACCCCGTGGCTACACCGAGTATGTGTAAACACAAGCGATGTGCCACCTGGGACAATTACATCGCACATAAAAAGAGGGCAACTCCGCTGTACTGCCTGCAGCACCGGGTACAAGTGTCAACCGGCGTATCGCGCAGCGAAGACTCGGCAGCTGCTGCAAAGCGCTGAGAATCCACGCCGATTTCAAGGGCGGCCATTCATCAGCGCTAACAAAAACAGACACGAACACGGGCTACTGAAACATCTGAGGTACAGGACCGGCAGCTGGGGAGGGGCAGCACCCCGTCAGACACTTCCTTCAATGTATTGAATAGCTGCTAATTTAATCTCTAGCGCTGAGTCCGGGCCTAACAGGAGGTCCACGGCAAGTTAGCGAATTGCTGCCACCACAAGCACAAGTTCGGCACTCTTTTACCCAGCAGTGAAAATCCAATGAATAACTAACAAGGGAGTAATCATTCACGCGGTGGCGGTGGCAGGGCAGCAGCTCTCGGGGCGCCGGGGTTGGCCAACACGTGTGCTTGTGTCGTGTTTATTAGCATTTCCTCTGTCAGGTGCTGAAGATGCAGCACCGTGTTAGCCGAGTCAGGCCTTTTTTTCTGGCTGCAAGCCACACACACACTCGGGCACACACGCACACACACAGAGGGGTGTTGATGTGCCTCAGCCTTAGAATGAACTACAATCCTTGTCCCGACTTCAAATGAGACCTCAGGCTGATGTATCAGTTTCACTCCGCGGCTCGACAGCAGGGAGCTGGTGTGGAATTGCGAAGCCTTTGGACGTTTTGAATGATGAAAGACAAAGTTTTAATCTCTGTCAGGTTGAACAGTACTGTATAGAAGTATTTGAAATGTGAAAGGTGAAGCTCAGGAAATCAGCCTCCATTAGAGTTGCTGTAGATCAACAACAAGAAACTAAAACACACCCCAGAGGGACGTAAGGCACTTAGCATGGGTAGAAGAGGAGTAAAGAAAGTAAGGAACAGCCCCCCTTTGTTCATAGAAACTGAGTTAGCTCCATCAAAACTAATCTGTCAAAGTAACAGTGGTACATTCATGTCCTCGACCTTCTCCTGATGCAGGCGTGGTAAGAATTCCATCAAGACCACGACATGATCAAACGTCTCTGGTCAAGACTGCAGCCGAGTGCGGCTGCCCCGATTTGGAGCAATCCGTTGCCGGTGTCCGTCCGTCCTTCGAACAGATTACCTCCCTGCTCGTCCCCCCCGGCTAGACCCACAGGAAATACATTAGCGGCTAACAAGGTGCAGAGAGAGGCCGCGAAGACAGAGAGGTGGGAGGTAGAGGAAGGGGAAGGCTCGGCGAGGGGATGGAGAGCAAATGGCACCGCTGAACAGAGGCGAGAAAGGTTGCGGAGGACAGCAGGGGGAGGACAAGAGCAGCGGCACTCCTCTCGGAATCCATTATCAACACTGACATGCTGCTCCCCGCTCTTCACTGAGAGACGAAGCGTCCACGGGCCTCTCTGCTGCCTGCCTGCCTGCCTACCACGGCACCGGAGTCAAACTCCTCTGGGGTGCGTTTTCGGAGGATTGGATTGGAAATTGTTTTACTGCCTCCGAAAATGAAATGATATCTAATTTGTCTGACACAGAGAGGGTCTTGTAAAATCTTGCGTAACCTTCATTAACTGAGAGGGAGATTGCTGCTTTGCATTAGAACCTAATCTGCGGAGCTGCTCAAAGCCGTTGAGGGTGCAGCGTCTTGCTCAAGAGCATGTCGACACTGCTCCGGTCGTTGCCTTACACCAGCAACCGTGTACTTTTACTGACAGCTGCTCTCCCTCCTTAGCCATGCCGAGCCCATTTCTATGTCACTCCCAAACCTTTCCTTTAGCAACAGAGACGGATAGCGGAGCATAGGGAGCAAACTCACAAGGACAGAGACTTGATGAAGAGGTGATGCCAGGAGCTGAAGACACAGCCTCTGCACGTGTAAGTGCTCCGTCACCACACTTATCCATTCTTAGCGTGTTTCCGGCTCAGCCGCTGCTGGGTGAGTTAAGCTCAGCGAGGCCGAGGCAGCGGCGACCCTTTTCCCGAGATGACGCGAAGGTCAGAGAGGATGCTGGGAATGGTGGAGGGGAGCTGTCAGGCAGAAGCTGACAGGAGTCTTGAGCGGCGGTGTCAGGTGCCACGCCCTTTCCGGGGGAGATGCTGCTGGCACCTGGGAGATCCTCCTGTCTCGCCCCGTCTCCTCTCTCCCGGACCAAAGTCTTCGCCTCAACGGGGACAATCCATTTCTCTTTGATAGCTACAGCCCCTCTCCACCCTTTTTGCCATTTCAGTCTCTACGACACCCAAACGGGATGCAGACTTGTGCGCATATTTTAATAGGTTTGGTTAAAAAGAAAAAAAAGCATTACCCGAGTGTTTTCCATAGAGGTGAGAACCCTGCTACGTGTCATCCTGGCGGGAGGCTCATTGGTTGACATTAAAATGTCAGGCGTGTGCCGCGTTCCTCTAATGACGGGTCTGTCTGAAGGCTCGCAGACAGCACAGCAAGCTGCCTGCCACATTATTACTCCCCCATTAGAATAAATTAGCTTTATATTCAGCCACATTGTGGATGACTGGCCCGGGTTTGAGCAGATGCAAGTGCCCCGTGGCTCTGCCACTCTGATGGCGTCTGCACGAGGACTGGAGGGGAGGATGGTCGATAATCAATGCCTAATTATGTGACAGAGAACAGCATGAATGGCTGACGGCCACTGAAAGAATTTGTTTCTCAATGGTGGCATGGCAAAAACATTGGTCTCGATCTGAATATGGCTTGTGTGGGACCGAGTGGCTGATTCATCCCTCTGACTCACAATCTTCAGATGTCAGTTGAATTACATGAAAAGACGCTACCCAAAAAAAAAAAAAAACCAACATTGAGCCACAGTTGCACATCATTTGAGAGCTAATGACCATGACTTCCGACCCTGCGTTTTAGAGACTCAGCAGTCCCATATCGAGTCAATAATCTGTGACAGCGCAAGTGAGCTGGGTGAAATATCAACAATCAGTCCACCTGTCCTCCCTCATTGATTATCGCCAACTGTACCGATGCAGACGACCACAACTCAATGGCCGCTGACGTCAGTGCCAGGCCCGCTGATCAAGCACAGCCGATTGATGATGACTCGGTGGGAGACGTATCAATATGTGACACCGGCAGAGAGGGCTGAATAACAAACGTTCCACTGCATCGCATCGCAAATGAGGGAGTCGACGTTGGACGGTCTCCTACAAATGTCCCCCCGCGGCTCCCCTGGGATTTGAGCCCTGTGACCACGGCAACAGAGCACTTTATGCAGAGGGACAAGCTAGGACATTGAAATTCACCACAAGCTCCATTAAAGAGGTCAAACAATGTCAAAAAACTAAATCTGCACAAAATTATAATCATAATAAATGTGCTACACAACTTATTAACAGCAATCTTGCTGCCTGAGGCAAATTGCTAAACTTAATTATGCATTCATGATAAGAAAATAAATTTGAATTTAGGATGTTAAAGATGTTCGCGCAACTTCTCAATGCCAACTTGCTTCTCAAACCCAGGAATTGTTTTGGCTAGGAGCATTCCAAAAACCAATATTTGCAATTACTTTGGAGTTTGTGGCTGTCTAGCAACTGGCATTTAGCACCAAAGACGTCGCCAAGAACGCTGAGGAAAAGCAATCAAAAGTCACCTCAGAGGCACTCCGAGGTCTAACGCGTGCACTTCACCCTGAACGCTTTGTCTCTCTAACCTCGCCCCGACCAGCCTTCTAACTCAATCACCCTCCTAAAGTGAACAGCCATGCATTGCATTTATGAGTACCAAATTAGTTTAGCTCAAATTCATTTCATCATCTCCTCAAGAAGTCAGCTCCCTCAAGTGTACTTTACTCTCACAATGGCAAACTTCCCCCTCTGCCACAGAAATAAAACTCTCAGCAGCAACCAGAGAACCCTCCACCGCTCCCCTCCTGCCTCCTCCCAAAATTAGATTCATCACAAGGATAAATCTCATCAGTCACGTAATTATAATTTGCTGGCAGGAAATGAATTCCAGGGTGGGGAAAAAGAAGAAGCCACGGCTGCGAAACTGTTTGCTCTGCCTGTTAAGTAAGTTCAGGTGAGCAGTTTGGAGGCAGCGCACGCACACACAAGCACACACACAGACACGGACACGTGTTCTGCAGAGAACTAAAGAAAATATTGTTAAACCTGCAGGAGAGTGTGACTTAAAAAAGTAATTTAGAGATGAAAAGATGAAAGAAATCATCACTATTGTTTCACATCCCCCCCTTGAATTCCACTTGATCGATCCCAGCGACCGACATCGCTCTCCTACCTATGGTGTAGCCTCTCTTCAGCTCGCCGCATCGCGGGCTCCGGCGCTGGGAGTTGTTCGTGTTGTTTTCCTGGACGGCGAGAACCTTAGTTGTCTTGGTAACTGGCGGCGAGGCCCTGTGGAGGGGCGAGGCTGGCATCAGAGTCGGGGAGAATCCTTGACTGGCAATATCCACTGACTGAGACTTCTTCTTCAGTCTGCACAGGACAAGGACAGACAGCACAAATACCACATTAGGGAAGTGCAAAGCTCTCGGAACCTTGAATACAGAACAGATTTGGTATGGCGCAGTGTGACCTTCTACAAGCATCTCAACGTATTTACACATATTCACCACTATGGCTGTGGATGTGAACATGATGCCTCGCAGATATACGGTTTTCTATTTTTTGAGAACTTGGGTGAATCAATACGCTAATCACATCCTTGTTGAGCAGGGCGAATTTATTAGCGTCGCCCTGCGGCTGTGGGGAAGAGACAGCGGCATGTAAAACGACAACAGCAGGAGCAGAGGATCAGCTGGGATGGAGCAGAGTTGGAGTACAGGTAAATCAGCCCGCGGCCACATCAGGGTGTCAATCACCGGCATGGATCGCGATGTTTTAATTCACTAAGCAGACAGGGACAGGGAGACACGGGGAGAGACAGAGGCGATCTATCAATGGCACAGTGCTGAGCACGCAAACAAACACAACAGAAAAGACAATGTAATAAGAGTGCAATATTATACTTGATGCTCTGGGTAAAACCTAGAGGGAAACAAACCGAAAAATCTCCGCCAAAATACAATCTATCTTTAGTCGGTCCCCAAAAAGTCCTGAAACAGCAATACGAGATCACCTCCCCTCCTCTCTGCCGCTACACCTCCACTCACTCCCGCAAAACTGCTGAAGCGAACACAATCTTTCGAGTCATTTTCCGCCATGCCTTGACAGACAAAGAGCGGTGTGCGAACACACACCCAGCCGCCGCCGTGTTGAGCAGTTAACGTAAATACATAATCACCGCGGAAACGCTGTCCATCATCCGTACGCTCTCGGAAAACTGACGGCGGGCCGGAACGCGCCGAGCCGAAGATGAATCCGCATCTATTATGGGAAAACTGTCGTGGCAGCAGGTCTCTCTCACCGCTAAACAAACACTGCTCAAACTTTTCTTGGTGTGTGTGCGCGCGCGCGCGTGTGCTCCCTTTAGTTGGTTATCATTTCAGGTACAGGATTCTTTTCCACCATTAAAGTTTTCCCTCTCGTACACACGTACAAGTAGTCATACTAACGCACATGCTCAAATACCCACACATACACATAAATAAAGCCCTGACACTCTGGCCACACTACAACGTTATCTGCCTGCATTATATATGATACTATACCAAGAGTACAAAAGTGGGTGTGTGAGGAACATCTGTGTGTATCCGAGTTAATGTCTATTCCATCAGCAGCTGACGCTAATCAATGTGTCAGGCTAGGCAGGCACACATAGATCAGGTGTTAGTGGCCAGCATTAACATATGTGTGTGTGTGTGTGTGTGTGCATCGAAAAGGGCATGAAAAGTGAAGTAGCAAGGTGTTGGAACAAAAGTAAGAAAAAAAACACACGTGTTCTATCTGCTGACATTGTACATATTTGTGTAATGACATCATCATATCGTGATAATAATCAACATTCATCACCATTGCACTTGGAGCAGCTTCATGAGTTGCCACCTCTAAAAGATTCCAATTTCAGGTCTATTAACAATTGCTTACAGCGATATTTGTTTTAATCATTCCTGCTGCAGCAGCTTATGTCTGTTCAGCAGTTCTGCTGCTTATGAGCTTTGTGGTGCCAGAACATTTTTCTTTCTTTTTTTTTGCTCCAAGCTGTGAAACACTGGGAACAATGTCCAGTCTAAGTCACGCACCTACTTTGCGTGTTTGTGTATCCCCCCCATGGTACACGAGGGATTAGAACATCTTCAAGTGAGTGTTCCAGATATAACAATCATGTGATAGAATGCTAATATATGAGCCCGTGTACTCCATCGTTACTGATGAATACATATCATGAATAAAATAAATGCCAAGCAGATCTACATAGTAGCTCCTTTCTGAGGCAGAATAACGCCAAGAGCCCCCATTAGCCTGTTGTGACAGCGCTTTCCATTGAGCAGGGTCAGAACCACCAGCTCCAGCCCTCGGCAGCCCTTCTTGCTCATGTTTATTAATAGAAAAACTAATGACCACATCCAAGTGACACAAAAGCCTCCAACAAAAAAAAAAAAGACAGAAAAAGAAAAAAAAGCAGCAAAAGGAATTCGAGGGTACAGACCACAGCAATAATCACGCTCCTGATTCCTCTGACCTGCTCACCTCCCCCAGTACACCGCGGAGCAGCAACAACCGAGTGACTAAACAGAGCTACAGTGTGAGAAAAGAGCATTATTAAACCCGCAGTCTCAACCTGTGAGTGACGCTCGGAGTTATTAGGAGAACAATCTCATTAAAACAGAGCTAAAACCAGGAACCTGGAGGAGGAAGACGCATTTCTGACCTGTCGACGTGTAGGCGCCGCGACTGAGTTAGAGAGCAGTGATGGAGGACAAGGCAGAGGGAGGGTGGCACCTGGAGAGAGAGATAGAGGAGGAAAGGCAGGAACCTACAGTGGGTCAGAGGTCGCCCTGGCAGATGGCTAAGCCCGTAATGATGTAATGGGTATCCTCGCCTCACACACGGCTTCCATCACTCGACAATGTGGTCCACTTTACATGGAGGACTTAACCGATAATCCACACCGAGCACACACACACACACACACTCCATTGCCACCGCACACGTATGTCTAAACGGTGAAAAGCGGGAAAAGACGCTGGCGGGAATTTGCGGGACGATTAAGTGGCTTTTCCTCTCACACGAGGCGGCGTTGTGTGACTGGCTGCCTCCGATAGCAGGGGGCCATTATTGTTTTTTTTCCTGGGTAAATAGGCTCCATACCACGGCGGCTAAGCTGCGATGCCCCTCCTCTCCCGAGAGGACTCGCAGGTATCCCTGGTGGAACGAGAAGCTGGAGTCAACAAAGCCACCCGCTCTGACAGATTCCTGTCCGTCAGCAGGGACAGGCTGAGGTACACGTCTGACATAAACTCAGATTTTCTTTCCTCTTTTCCACCACGCTGGAGCGATCTGACCTCGGCCTGGAGGCAGCCGAGTGTGTTTGCAGACCTGCCAAATTGGCATCGCGAAGATTATCTGCCTCTTCCGTGGACCACGTGGTTTGGCACCAAACGCATAAACAACGGGAAATTTGGGGCCAAGTCAAAATGTGCTTATCGCTTCCCTGCTAAGAGGGATTAGATAGAAGGGGGAAGAAAAAAAAAGGGTGACTGCTTCTGCACCCGTGCTCTATGATCTCACTTTCGTTTCGCTTCTCCTCCCTTGGCTTACTGCAGCAACAACACACACTTCTGGCCGAGTATTGCCATTTACGTTTAGCAACAGATAGGGGCTTGAGCTATATAAAGCCCGCGGGAGAGGACTGTGGTTGACGTCATGGCCAGTTACAGAGCTGGCAGCACACTGACCCATCTGACAGTAATGATGCCTCGCAGTCCCATTTTTCTGCCTGTTGTTTATGTAACTTTGAAGTAAAAATACTTATTGCATGTATTCATCGAAGGGCTGCTAAGCAGAGTGGACACACAAGCTTGTTCGTCTGAGATTCTTGGGTTCCTCTGAGGTAACGTAGGTGGAAGACAGGTTGAGGGCGTGCCTGTGCAGGGAATGTTGATACTGTCTTTTGCAATATGTACACGTCTCAACCCCAGAACATTGCTGTGTGGCTTTCAGCAGCTATTTGTGCGCCTGTTGGCCGATGTTCCCCTCATCTTCATCGTGGTGTTGGCAACAGCGACCTCACCACCGCATGTAACTGCCTCATCACCCCCATGAATGTTGACCAAGATGAATGGAATTTTACTTTCTAAGACAAAAACAATTCTATAACACTGAACTAGTCTCACATCCTCACATCCTCTGGCCGCTGATAGGAACACACCGCGAGGAAGGAAACAACAACCTGTGGCCATGCATGATAATGAGGTCTTCCTCTGTACCCGGAAGCCTAATGAAATACTGCTACACGTCGCCGCTGTGCAGTTGGACACCTCTGCATAATGATGTATGGAGGTCTGCGCCGCGTTTTGTTCATCTGCCCTCGCTAAATGCCACTGCAGCAATACCGTGTCAAAAGGTTACGTGGCAATTTTGACCAATGAGGCTTTTAAAATCGGCAGCCTGCTATCACAGCACAGAGGGTAAAAGATGGCCGCTGGAGACAAAGCCAATCAAACAGCCTTCATCGCCTTAACAGTGGCTTTAATTTGCATAGAAATATGAATTTGCAATCTGTCTGAGGGTCGATGTCGGTAATTTGGGCATTTCAGACGAGGTTGAGAGTTCGCAGCTGATGGACCAACATCTGAGGACCGTTTCATGTCCCTCAGGTAAATTTCTCTGCAGGCCAGATATGCAAATGTTGATCTTTAAATCCGTTGCATGACCTTAGCTGTGCATTCAAGAGCTATCTCTGTCCACAAGGGGTCGCTCTCTTTAGGGCTGTTGCGCCAAAATTCTTGGTGAGATGAGAGAGGCCATGAAGAAGGAGAAAAACAGGTTGTGTCTTCAAACTTCTGATTCTGATTCGTCTTCTGCGGCTGTGGTGTCTGCCTCATAAATGATAGTTGGATGACTCACTGTGAGAGGGATGGTTGTGTGGATAGAAAAGACAATGAAAGAAAAGAAAAAAGTTCCATCTTTGGAAACCACGCAGAAAGCATGCTGAGCGACCTTTTGAAGATGAAGATGAAGATGACCCCTCTGACTTGAGAAGTCTCGCAGATACAAAGGCCAAATACAAAGTGTTTTCTTGGTGTGTTGTCAGCTTGTTGACAGGCACTACAAGGTTGCAGACCACATAAAACACTTGGTGATTTGTGCAATTATCTTTCAGAGTATCCCGCTTTCCCCCCTGCTGTGACAAACGCCTGGAACACAACAGACCTCATGTGCTCGATCGATGATCTCTGTGGTGTTACCCGACCCTGACCGGGCTGTCGAGGAATACCTTTCAAATCGCTTTATGACTGCACGCTCTTGATACAAACAGTGGTGGGAGGAGAAAAAAAAAATCTGCCAACTGTTGACAAAGCCCGACTTCGAAAGCGCAGCTTAAAAGTCTTAAACAAAAACCGAAAGATATCTCTGATCACAGCTTTGCACACTGTTTTCACCACCGAGCTTTAGCGGTTAGCGCGCCTTAATGCTGACCTGTCAAACTTTCACCCGCTTCTTTCACGTTTGAAGTCTCACTTAATATCTTCCCCGGCGGAGGCCAAGCCGAGGCCATCCTGGGTGAGCGGCGAGCGTATCGCTGTGAGTGACGGTGGAGAATAATATCGAAGCGAGACAGAATGGCAGCGCTACAGCCAGAGAGAACTTTGCCTGACCTTTTCCCCGACTGTGATACAGCAAAACGGCGCCGCGCCGCTCTGATTTCCTGCGCTATGCGGCAGTCGGGATTCATCATCGTCTGGTGCCTATTACCACAGACAACCACCCGAGGACTTGTCAATTAATCAATGTGGCTACACAACGCTGATACACGCTCTTATCTCCTATTCAAAGAGGGCAAACTTGGCATTTTGAGCATCATTCACAGATTTCTATGGTCTTATATCCATTCAGGGGTCAGTTTGAGTGACGCCTTCACGCTTTGAAATCACAATCAGCAGCCACTTTCCCAAACTGCAGCAGCTCATTTTACGCGACAGCTCGCCCCCAAGAGTATCCGCTCGCTCGCTCCCTCGCTCCCGATCGCTCCCTGTCCCCCATTTTACAGGCGTGTCTGACCAGAGATGCGATTTGTTTGCTGTTCGTAATGACGCCACATAAAAAGCCAAAACTTAAGCGGGCGGCTCTGCTTGTGCAGATCAAATCAGCGTGGATGCTGCTCCTGTCCCTGTGGTATTAGGAATATCATAAAAAATGTGATGTGACCTTCAACGAAACATTTTCCAGACACTCGTTTGCATATTACAATCAGTCTGTGAGAGATCACACTTTGCATGCATACATAAAAAAAACAACAACCTTACGAGCTCACAATATGCCTGTGCCAGCCCTCTAGAGGAGGTTAATGATTTCTTCATCGCTTTGCATCTGCCAACAATGTCGTACAGCTCCGCTCTGATCAAATGAATCCACAATCAGCCCATAAAGTCTGTAGGAGGAAAACGCTGCTGCTCATTTCCTAAAATGCAGCAATATGACACGGAAACAGCCCTCAGCCACAGCCTTCAGCTTGACTAAGAGAGGAATTATCCTCGTCGACATCGGGCAGGAAGGGGAATAAAGTCACGGCTTCATTATGCCAGTGTGGCTCTGGCTCCGGGCTCTGTTTTTCCCTCTCTCACTTATTGGCTCAGTGTGTATCAGTCAAGCAAACACAAATAAGGGAAACGTGTTTAAAAAGCGCACAGACCGGCTCCTTCTCTTTGTCTCCATCTTAGGGACAAAGCTACACCATCACACTCAATCAGAAGGAGCCTTGGGCATTTGATTCAGTATCCACAGGGCCTTGGGGCTGAGAATGCTATTACTGCAGTCTTCTGACCCCC
>OMPJ01010636.1:36917-46927 GCA_900312935.1 Carapus acus
CGCCCTCCCATTCGCCGAGCCTGGGAGACAAGCGGCGCCGCCATTGGTCAGCAGAAGTAGTGGGAGCGACGTCACGCGCCGGTCGGTGGCTTGTGGTGGTGCAGAAATGAGAGATGCGCGCTGTGCCGTGGCAGTTTGGAGCAGCATACAGAGTGTCAGATTTAATATGGAGCATCATGTCTAATTGTTTGATAATTAAAAAAACAAACCCAGGGTGAGACGCTGATGAGACTCAATCGATAGAAACCGACCCGATCTTACTAATTGGCAGCATCTCGTTTCGGTAATTTGCTTAAGAGGCAAAAGATGCGGCTGAACAGCAAAGCATATCGCTGGAAAAGGGCACGAGAGAGATGGAGGAAGCCCATACATTTACAGAGAGTGTGTCCTTAGAGTGCCTCCTACAAAAAGCGCGTCACCTGATTTGGTTGCAAGAATAACACTGTTTGCAAATTACTCTAATTTCTTTGTGCTTTCCTCCACAAAAACAGCCGACAAGGAAGGTGTGTAGACTAATATGAAAAGCAAAAATTCCTGTGTTAGCACAATAAACGTCCGCCCTGTATGATTGTGATGTGCAGTACCTGCCACTGTTCCATGCCGCGGGTCTGTACTGTGGCTGAGGCAGAGGGTTCAACAGTTTGAGATGATTTACGCAATCAATATCCCATCTTAATCCATCTCCGAAGTTAAAAACCTTCCCTCCACCCTTCTCTTCGCCCGTCTCACATGTTGATAAGCCGGAAAGCCAGAGAGACAAACGTTCCCCCATCTGACCCGGAGTGGAGGCAACCCTCATTTGCCGAGGCCCGAACCCATGATTGGCTGCCCACTCTAATTAGCAGAAAAGGCCCCAGTGACAGAAATTATCTTCATGTCATTGAATCATCCTTTACTCTCAGGCTGCTGCTTAAAAAGCTAGACCAGACGTCAGCAATAACACGGGGCAGGGACGGGGACGGGGCGGACGTCACGTGTCGGGGAGGACGGCACCAGCTGTCGGCCAACATCTCATATTTGGGACAAACTGCTCCAACCCCGGAAAGTCAGACACACATATGTCACACACACAAACACACCTGGTAGCACCACTATATTGAAACGCAGATAGTTTGATCCTTAACTCCTACGCCTACCACGTTAAAGCGGCCTTGAGCAAGACGCTGAAATTGTGTCTGCTGTAATTGTCACAATAGAATCCAGAGTGTGTCAATCAATCAGAGATGCACAAAGTGTGAAGTTAACTAGAAAACTAGACAAGCCGCTTTCACTCAGAATGCACAAAATTGCTGCACAAGTGGAGAACAGAGGCAGATCATTGGGCACTAGAACCTTTAGGCAAGGTTTTCAAATTGGCCCCATAAATTAAAGTACGCACGTGGACCTCTGCAGAGAAAGTTACCTTATTTGACTTTGCCTTCAGTTCATTAGCGCTGTTGCCATACAAACCCTGAAATAAAGCGTGACTCAGTGAAGTTGCTAATTCCGACTCTCTACTGTAATCTATTCTACCTATTATGATCTGCCGTCTGCTGCGCCTTCGGACTGCTACGCTCAGCTGTCACGAGACGCCACGCGGCGACTGCGGGCACGTTTTGCCAGCCAGCGCTCCTGCTGGGGCATCTGTTCATCGCAGGCTAGAATGCGCTGATTGGCTGGCACAGCCAACATCTGTCACCACCGGTGTGACTGGTGCCAGCTGATCTGGCAATACAAATCCCGGATACACGCTAGTCACTCAAAACGTAACAACATCACGGCCGCTCGTCTAGAATGGCCGACGACGGGCGCAGACACACACACCACACACAACCGCCTTGCTTTAACCACCTTTATCTCCACTTTCTCCTCACCTTTCCATATCCTCCCATCTCACTCTTCTCTCTTTCCTCGTGCCTTGGCAGGCTGGTTGGCTCAAGCTGGTCAACCCGATGCCCGTCTGCGGCAGGCATCCTTTGCGTGGCTTGGCACTCCTTTCCATTACCTGAGATGCACTAGCTCACAGCCATTAGCTCGCTTTGCAGTGACGCAATCCCTCTAAACCACCACGCTGAGAAACGCAGACGCCGAGCCTTTGTCTGCTTCAGTTAAGACGGCGAGACGCAACCACGAGTCACTTGTGTCTTTCAAACGCTCGCACGTGAAGCAAGATTAGTCACTTTGTTGCGTGGCCTTCATACAATAACATGTCGCACATGTCACAGGTCACATCACTACATCTGCAGTACAACATTACAAGTGCCATCAAAGTGTGCACAGCATGTGTCACAACACACGATTCTGTCTCCAAAATGTCATGACCGATAATTTCTGCACTTACTTTAGATCAACTTAATATCTTTTCATATGAAAATAAGCTCACACCTTGGAACATGGTCTCTAAACTGATTCAGTGGTTCAGTTACAGTAGTACCTTGATATTACAGTTTTCTGTGACCAAACTCGTAAGTCAATCTTTTCGTACCTCAAATGAATTTGTTTTCATTTTAAATAACTAGAATATCAATTGTTTTAATGCGCGGTATGTGCGATATTGGCTTTTTTGCCGATATCCGATATGCCGATATTGTCCAACCCTCAATTTACCGATATCGATAACAG
Source organism: Carapus acus (assembly GCA_900312935.1). Classification (NCBI taxonomy): domain Eukaryota; kingdom Metazoa; phylum Chordata; class Actinopteri; order Ophidiiformes; family Carapidae; genus Carapus; species Carapus acus. The sequence continues at coordinate 39,519 of OMPJ01010636.1, forward strand.
CCGATACCGATATGTGCGCCGGTAAACGCTTCAGGAGCGCATAGGCACTATTTCACTGTAACGCAAGCATTATTGTATTTTTATCGGTTTTTATTTTATCGGTTTTAAAGCAAAAAAATCTGATACCGATATTACATTTTATGCTAATATCGGGCCGATAACATCAATATTAGCATAGTAGCGTTATTCATCGATAGATGTCCGATAATATTATCGGACATTTCTAGTTTTAATCTATTCCAGAATAATCGGGTTTGGTCTCAGTCAAACACTTGTGAGCATAGCCTTCCTCCAGTAGCAACGCCTAAAGCCAAACATGTAACAATGCCTCAATGTCCGCACTACATACTTCTCCATGCCTCACCATCAACTGGATGTTGGTTCTCTTCTTTAAGTTCTCAAACCACCCATGACGAGCTTTGAATGATTCTCCCAATGCTGAAATTCCTGTTTCTTGTAGTTTCAAGTCGTCATAGATAGAGTGAGCCGTCATAGATAGTGTGTGCCCGTGCGCCAACTACCGCTGGTGTCCCCAAAATGGACCAAGAGATGGTTTCCATCTCACAAAACTCGCATGCTGAGTTGCTCATATGTCAAGATACCTCTGTATATTGCTTCATTATGGTTGAGGCCTCAGATGGACTCTGGGTAGGGAGCAGTCGTGCAAGAGGTTACAGGTTGTCTGGATAGTGTCTCCCACACAGGGAGTGGATGTGACAAATGAAGACAAAGTCTCCACAAGCTCCCTGTTCTCATGTTGGTCGCGTCAGAATGTCTCCAAAGCCTTGGCTCGGGGTGTAAAAAGATGTGATGCCAGCTTAATTCAAATTGTCTGGTATTGACTAGAAATGTCCAAATAACGAGCAACCCCCAACGTTCAACCCGATGAGACAAATCAAGTTTGAAATGCGGCGGCTTCCTGCCTTTACTCTAAGACTATTAGGAGTGAGTTAAATGGCTATTTCTGTGACTCACAGAGGACTGGGCAGCGTCAGCTTACTCCAGTTAAACCAGTTGCTTTGGCTCCAGTAATGACTCTTTAAGCTTCTGGGCCGTCTTGGTCTCACAGGGGCACACAGAGCCGCGGTCCTCCTTACAAGGCAGCGCTCAGCTAACAGCCTGTCCCTCCTCCACGGCAGCCAGCTAGCAGCTCCCAGACAGGCAACACTTGATATTCCCGGCACAACCGAGCTCAAATGGGACATCTGTTGGCTTTCTGCGGCTCGGCCTCCATAAACCCACCTCCCTCACCATAAGGTATCAGAGAGGAATATGGATGAGCTGCCCGGCTGCTTTGTCTCATATTAATTAGCATCGCAAAGTAATGGATCTTTTTAACGTTTAAATGAGTTCAAGATAATGTTTTTGTGCACCCACTCTCAGGAGAGTAAGCTGCACATTACGACAAGGTGAAACGGGTGCTGCAGATGCGGTGCTGGAACATGTGGCCACCCTGGCCGGGAATCTTATCTTTATCCGGGGTGCAGGTAGGGAGGGATTAGACAGCCGGAGGAGCCGGAGTTACGAGCCGCTCCAAGAACGGCGAAGGGAGAATGCCAACGCGCTCATCCAACTCAACACCATGAAGTCTACCGCCGAGCCTCCAAGAAATGTTGGAATATCTTCCCAAATGAACGCAGCGTCTCACACTCCCCGGGTACTGTTTCTCATGTCGGTGAAAAGTTTAGCAAGCAACTTCCGAGCAGAGCGGGGGACACAGTAAAGTGACAGCATTGGCCTTTGCTCTGCCTCACAGGTGAAGTTCATATTCATCTTCTATCTCCACAATAATAAATCAGCAGGAAACATACATAAAACCCAAACAGAGCGAATAAATCACGAGAGGAGGAGTAGCTGCATAAATAAGAGGTTTGGACCAGACCCAGACTGCAAAATAAACACATACATCCACTTTTTCTCGCCTCTCTTAACCAATTTGGTGGGCACATTCCCAGCAGTATGGGGTCATTTGTGAGGGGCAGGACACAGAGGCTAAGCTGGGCTCAGTTTCTAAGCCAATAGCAAACACAGTGGGTGACCTGGTGGAAGGATTAGCGGTTCTGTGTGCGCACACATACACACACATACTTCCACATGAGGTTGTGTGTGCGCCACATCCCAAGAATTGAGTAACCCAATATGGCTGGCAGTGTTATTATGTGGGCATTATCCGCTGTAATGTCCAAAAACAAGTCGTAAGTGCTGCTTGTTTAGCCCTTAATATGTAATTTTCAAAGGCAGAGAGAGTAATGGAGCAGCTGTGTGGGTGTGTCAGTGTGCGTGTGGTATCTGCACGTGTGCTTTCTGACGGACATGACGAGGTATTGGGAGGGAGAAAAAAATGAAACGGGTACAAATTAGCGTGAATCAGGTGATACTAAGGTAGTTATAGCACATGCTAGGTTATGCAGAAATTCTGCACAATCACCACAACCCTCCTAAAAGGAAACGGCAATGTGAGACCTAATTCTCTTTCTGAAATCAACGTGGATGCATGTTTGCACAGGTCTCCAATTCTGCTGCACGAGAAAAATCTGGAAAAAAAAACACATTTCAGGTCTTATATTTTAAAACAGCACTATTAATAATGGATGTTCTGTCGCTACTTTGTCCAAAGCCTGTCGGAGTTTAATTTGGGATTAGAGCAGTGTTTACTTTCTGGAGAAGGGGCTGAGATGAAATCTGAGGAGATGGGAGTTGGCACCGCTGTTAGCCAACCAAAGCTCCTCCTGACACTCCCGATATTACTCTGCCTGGGTGTGTGTGTGTGAGAGCCCGCGAATGTGTGTGTGCTCCTGTGTGGCCAGCTCAGGTGATCTGTTACGTAGGCGACTGCGTGAACAATCGCATTTCCACGTAAGCGGTTACGTGCGCATCTCAGGCTCCAACTGGGAGGGGAAGAGGTGCACAGGCTGGTTGACGTTTGTGTTAAGTGTGTCCATGAATTAAACACGGCCTTTGCCTCTCTGTCTCCTTCACCGTGTGGAGTCTCTGAGGATCGGCCAAGCTCCTGACCTTTGTCTGTGGGCGAGTCTGGTAAAAGCTGTGACCGCCACGTCGCCCGACTTCTGCCTTCCTCCACCCATGTATGAAACAGCACGCCACTGGCCTGAATTTGCCCCCAACACCCTCCGTGGCCCCCTCCCTCCCTCTTCCTCCCAAAGCCCACGCCGCCACCGCCAAACACCAGTCTGCCTGGGCCGGATCCCGGGGAGTGGAGCACAGCGGGCAGCGGCGGCGGCGGCCACTTTATCTCTCTCCCCTCTCGCCTCCCTCCAGAGCATCTTCTGCACCACTGCTCTGCCACCATTAATGCATCAGCGCAAATCTCCTGCAAACTTCCTGCACGGCAGCAGCAAAGCGTGCTCACTTCCTCTGCTGGATACACAAAGGTCAGATGGGTACACAAAATGGCCACAAAATGGGGGAAAAGCAAACAACTCAGAATCTCTGCCACCGGCAGCACAAAAACAATCTGCAACACAAATTCTGCTTTATGGAGAGGAAACTGAAAATGTCTCAGAAACCTTTTCGTGATTGCACCTGAGTGACTAATCAACACAAAACACATCCACGCATGTGATCATATGTATATGTGGCAAACAGGTGTGTTGATGCTTCGTGTCTACATATTGAATATAGAGCTAAAAGTTAACAAAGTGCAAAGCAAAGAAAGCCTTTGTGGGGAAAAGTATTTTTTTAAAAGTTTCGAGTTATTTCTAGAGCGTCTCTAACAGCTTTCAACGCTGCTGCATTCTGCGGGTGAGTCATGCTCCTGGTTGCGAGGTCTCATGTCTGTGTGTGCTTGGTTACATAATTGTGAGACTGGGATTATTTTAAAGAAAATAATTGCATTCTGGCAGCAGTCCCTTCAAACATCAACTCTGAATGCCAGCAAAAGTAAACAACCTCGCTTTCTGTCCAAACAATAAAAGTTTGGCATTTACAAAGTGGGGAACATCTACTGTATGTAACCTCGCCACGGCATTTGGTCTGGTCTGCTTTGACGAGGCTCCGCCCTCTCCCAGATGTTGTTTCCACATTTCATCTGCTCCGCGCCAGATTCAGAGCCCATGTTTGATCTAATGGCTGCTAACATAAATAACTCTTCTCGTCTGTTGTTTTCCATTCTCTCACCCTCTAAAATGAATGGGCAGATGCGAGTCTGTTCAGTGATAAGTTGCTAATGAGTTTATCCACTCTGCCATTCACATCTGCTTTGTTTACCTCGCTTCCCCGTACGGGCCCCTCTGGGCTCGTGCGGGCCAAAGCCTCGACACTATCAGCACCATCGAAAAGTGGGGTAAACAAATCTCGTGTTCTGGTACATGGCGCAAATTTGCAATTCTAAATATTGTGCTCACGCTGTTTGTGCAAAATGCGTCGTGGCAAAGCAGGCAGGAAGCTGATACATACAAAGAGAAGCGGTAGAAACAAAGAGGAAATGGGATAAAAAGGAAGATTCACCGCTGACATGGGAGAACACACTTCTTCACTCATTGATTTATCTACAACTTGATTACCTACATCAATTTTCCTGATGAAAAAACATGGCCTCGCATTAAAACATCCACGCACGTGGAGGTTGTTTACAGCCAACCTTTACGAAGCAATACAGAAAATTGCGTTTATCTCTGGGATTCTCATAACGGGGTGTAATTTATCATTTTATATAACCTTAGAAACTGGGTATTAGAATAGAAACGCCAGAGAACAAAGACTCATTTAAAGAACGAATCGTGAATACACTCGCACAGGCACACACACGCACACGCACACACACACGACACTCAGTTGCAGTGGGTGTGCTTATTAATCAGAATAAACTGAGGAGAACAAACTCCCTCACTGAGGATTTAGCATATTTGACATTGAAGGTATGATTTCAGCTGCGCTAGCACAAGACGTACACAAACGCACACATACTGTACACACAGTTTGCTCAGTCATATGGCAACACAACAGCACAGGCCCTCCCAGCTGCAGGTGGCAAAGCCGCCATTTATCCTACGGTCAACATGTAGTAGCATCAAGAACGTGTGTTATTTATCAAGCCTTTTACTGTACATCCATATTGATGGTAAACGTGACGGCACAATGCACAATGTGACACACAAACAAACATGGAGGAAATTCAATTCTAGTGCGGCACACTGACAAGAGGTAGGAAGAGAAAATATCACATTTAAAGCTGTGCAGGAGTGTAAACATCGTGTCTATGCAGAGTAAACATCGCATTAGCTGCGTTGTTGTCGATGGCCAAGACTCCTCGGCAGACCCTGGCGATGCAAGACCGTGATGAGGAACGCTGGAGCAGAGCCGCCGCTTTCAACCTTGTTATAGATTCATATGATCAAGCCGCTGCAGCGTTGCCCAGTCAGCACGAGAGCATTTTCATGCTGTTGTGCATTCAGCAGAGACAATGACAGAAGCTCCAGCCAATCGTTTGACCCAGATTTGTTTGTTTTCACGTTGCTGCGTGTAATCTGACTTAATGTCGTTTGCTTTTTCCAGCATGTGGAGCATTTCTTAAAATAATCAGTGTCCTCAATCTTTGTGACTGAGAGAGAAAGAGAGGGAGAGATTTGCACTGACCGGACACATGATGTAGATTGTGTGTAGATGAGAGGAACTGAGGGGGGTCTCTGCTGTCTAAACATGGCGGCCACGGTTTGTTCTTTGTTGCTGCTCCCCTGCTTGAATCAACAGCGACAAAGCAGACAACACCAAAACAAGCACGCTAGCAGTGTTTGCCCTGTTCCACCTCTCGCCGTCCTCATCATCCCATCAGAGGCCTCGGCGGTCAGCTAAGCAATAGTCATCAGAGGCCTCGCCGGCCGGTCAATCAGGGACAACAGCACTGCAAGGCCAAATCCTCTTGTTTTGATCGAAGTGGATTAAAAGTAGGGAAGAGTAGACACATTTCCTGGAGTGCTCATTTCACTTACTCGACCAAGGCCTGCCTTAATGAAACGTGTGTGTGTGTGTGTGTCTACACCAGGCACTAAAGGTGCTCAGAGCAAACATTAGCACGCATATCCAATAACACCCCAATGGACTGTACAAAGATACAGTTTACATAGGGTGAAGGTCCTCAGATGTTATTGAGATACGATATCCTCAGGAAACAGATCAAGAAGCAAAAGTCGTTCTAATCACTGCTCTTTCAAATTGATAGTTTGAAAGCTAGGTGCATGAATATCAGACAACCGGAATCGATTCAAATGCCCTATACATACGGCCATCTTCTCTATATTTAAAAAGCAGCTGGCTAGGCTTAGACCTTAATCTTCTTCGTATGATCACATCCCATATGTTCTTGTCGGAATGCCGGACTGGACTCTTTCATCTAGTGAACCCAACGTATCAGTGCCGGGTTCAGAGTCGGGTCAGGAGGCAGGACTTAACTACATTCTAAACGAGAATTTCAATCGAATTCTTCTAAGCACGGGAGCGCCCGGAGCTCAGCGGGTGTCCGCGTGGCTGTGCGCGGCCTTTGATCCTTCCTCGGAACGAAGCCGCAGCCTGGTCTGCAGGGACACACTGGCAGAATCGGAAACTATGCCGATTCATTTCTTAGAAAATTCCACTACTAACCCCCCGCAGAGTTGATTACAAGTGCCACCCACATCGGCGACAACAAGCGCTGTTTAGTTCATCCACTGCTGTGCATGTTCATATATTCATGAGCGTTCCCTCCAAAGTCCCATTCAGACGTGAAAAAGTGAGAGAATCCATTGCTAGAAAAGACCACAATTTCCAAGATAAGCTACTCTCACCGCAAATTGGCATTTACCTCTACAGTTGTTTCCATTTGCAACACTAAATATGTGATTATACTTGTTGGTTTCTTTCATTACGACTTCTCCTGCTTCAAAACAAGAAGATCTATTTGAAATAAAACCACTTTTTAAAGCCCATTACTGAGTGAAATGGCTTTTGGGTAAAACAGAGACTGGGTTGAAAATGGCTACACACTCTGCAGTTTGCCTGCAGGTGCCATTGAATGTTGCGCAGATAATGGAATCGATCCTTCAAACTGCTTAACTTAAGCATAGGAACGGTCACGTCATGTGACCTTGTTCTCATTAGGGGAGTGGGGCACTGTGCTAATTAATATAATCCAGACAAGCCGAGACACAGACGCAGGACGACAAGAAAGGGGAGGAGGAGGAGGAGGTGAGGGAGGGGAGGGAGGCAAAAGCTGGAGCTGGCCAAGTGGATTTGAGCATGTTAGCCATGCCTGAGCCAAGACGCGAAGGGTGGGGAGGAGACCTAATTGTGCGGGGGAGGTACAATGGAGGGGATGACAGAATGAAATGATGAGGATTGACAGGACAGAGAAGGAGGATGGCGGAGCTGTCAAAGCCAGAAAGAGGCAGACAAAGTCAGTGATCGTCTTCTGCCGG
>OMPJ01010637.1:0-10154 GCA_900312935.1 Carapus acus
TCTTACTAGGAAAATCAGAACCATACATGTTAGCGTAAAGGTCAACAGGGATACCGCGCCATCGAATGCAGTTACTTTCACTTTCCTGATCTGTCGCTAGGTAATCGTTCGTGCCTTCCCAAAGTCTTGATTGACTAAGTTAAGTGGGCTGTGAATGGATTTGTTATGAGTCCTCGACCGTCCTAGTATGGGGGACCAACCATGTCCTACGCCATCCCATCTCATTTCATTCCATCCTATGCTATGCTATGCTATGCTATCCTGTCTCATCCCATCCCATCCTGCGTTATTCTACTGTGATACTGTGACCTCTCCTCTATATTTTGCATGGTGCATGAAGAATCAGTCACAGTTTGCGTTCTAGATGCAGGTATCCAGGTATCCAGGTATGGAGACTTAGAACTTCCTTTCAAAATTCCTTTATGAGGAAGAGCAAGCAGAGCCAAGAAGACGTGGTGGGGTGATGATTTCAACACGTGGGTGAAATTTATAACATGAACGTGTCCTCACTGTACACATCCGACTTACACCGAGTTACTGCTGATCCCAGCGCACAAATGTACAGTAGACAGGCTGAAGAGCATTCCGATCACATCGTGTGGGACTCTTATTCCTGACTTGCACCGCATGAGGGGCAATGACCCAGGAAAGATTTCCTGAATGTAAATTCACAATGAAAGAGGAAACGACCTGAAAGCAAGCCTAACACAATCAATTTCAGCTAAATGTCAGTTTACAGTTGTCATTCAACATCTAGAAGTAGGTTCCCAGTCGTTCTCTGAGGGAAGAAAAGAACTGACTGAATCGTGTTAAAAAAACAAAAAAGTCCTCGTAATTCAAATAGCGGCGTCAGTTTGTTATTGGTAAAGTGATTAATAAGTCTGTCTTAGCACTGTTTTAGTTGTTGATCTGATCGAGCTGGAAAGAAGGGCAAAAAGAGGGGAGGTGTGTGTGAGTGTGTGTATATGTGCGCACGCACATACACTTTCTGGGCTTTCCTTCAGAACAATGTAGCAGTGATACGCATATTCTGTGTGGTTTAAGAAATCAAAGTGTCCAGAAAGCACATCTTAAACCAGTACAAAGGTTTGTTGGCTGAAAATTGTACAATTCCTCAGCTAATTCTTAAATTTTAGCTTTCGTTGGAAAGATGATTCAGAGTAATGCAGAAAATATTTCAAGTGCGCCCAACCAAACAGTGGAACTGTGATCAAGACCTGCTGCTGGAAAAGTATCTATTTCAGTGCCAGTATGATGATTAGCTCGCGATAAGGAGGGATGAGAGAGGAACAGAGGAAGAAAAGAAGGGGATCGTGATGAAGGACTATCAAATTACAGGTTTGCATGCGATGCGGAATAGCCTGTGGTCACAGATAAAGAAGTCCATCAAACTAGCCTTGTAAAAGTTAAAGGTACCAGATGAGTGCGTGGGTAGACTTTGGTGTGTATGCATGTGTGCCATATGTACACACACACACACACACACACACAATATCAAGCCCCTTCAATGAACCGGGTGTGCCAATTCCTCGGACACTACCTCATTCCGCTTCAGGAGACAAGTTAGCGTGTGCAATATTCACCCCCAACTGACCCATTACACTGAGTGGAGATCACCTGACTCCTCCCTACACACACACTCACACACACCTAACACCACCACCACCAGCTATCCAATCCCTGGTCACAGTGCCCCGCCCACACTGGGTGGCAGGTGTGAGCTGCTGTGTCACTACGGGGGCAACGTCGTCTCTGTTGATGTTTGGAAGACACAAGGTTTGGATTCATGAATAGTCTTCATTCTTCAAGTACCTCTAAATAAATGCTTAAGAGTCTTTTCTTTTGACGTCTCTACCTGGTGTAGAATCCTATACCAGGGAGCATGGACAGATTTAAAGGATGGATAAGAGCAACAAATAAGGATTCCACATTTATTTTGGTGCAACAGGTTGCTGTTAAAGCAGAGTGCAGAAGAAGGAACGTGCCCTGGAAATTTGATTCATCTCCACAGATTCCGCCCATCATTGCAACCAGGGGGGAAAACTCCTGCCTGTGTGTTGCTGTGAGGAAAATGAACAAGGCAGCAGCTCATTCCCGACCACTGATTGAAGACTAACTGTCAGAAGTACGAGCACTTGCTGGCTGATGTAGGGTGGAAGTTCCATTTCTGATGAAAAATGACATTCTTGGCCGCTGGGCGGAGAATTCCTGTTGAGCACTGACTGTGCCCCTGGCTTCCAGAGGGAATGTCCGCAGTGGACATGGCACAGCCAGGTGGTCAAGTTTGACTGTGATGTTCCATTTGGCTGTGGGTCACAGAATGGCTTATTCAGACTCCCACTTCCTGGAATTGGCATGGCCAATGTGGTGACTGAGGAGTCTGCAAGAATTTTGCCTGAATTGCCGGGCAAGACTGCTGATTTTAACACACCAGGTCTGGAAAGGGGGTATGAGGCACAAATCTAAAATCAGACTGAAAGTACAAATGTGTTAAACATCATTAAACATTGTTGATTTCAATCCATGTCTCCTCACCTTAGAGGTCAAAGGTGGTTTAGATGGACCTAGTTGGTTGATGTAGACTATGTTGTATTTCATGGTGGTGTGGTTCTAGTTTTGGCAGATGCTGTTGGTTATGGGATGGAGCAATGAATTTATTTGTGTTGGGGAGAACCAACATCTGCACATCAAGATAATATCTCTGTCAGGTGTGTCTCCGTCCCTTATGTCCCAACCGCAGTATGGAAGCAGGATCGAGTCCAAGCACGAGGTCTTGGTCTCCCTTTCCATTTGTTGACTCCACTTAGCAAATCACACAACAGCACTTTTCGTGTTCTGTCGCTAACTTCTACAAAGTGTCTCATGGTGAGCACCGCCACAGGACTCCCGCCACCTCCCATAGAGGTGTCTCTCACTCCACTCCTCCAACCTCACTCCCCTCTGTGCGTGTCTCGGCGCTGTCATTACCTTTCTCCTCTTTCCCCCTAGTCCGCTGATTATCCTCCGCCACCTCAAGCACCTCTTGGCTGAGCCTCTCGTTCGTCACATCTCTCGACGATTACGTGTGTGTGCGGACGCCAACCTCGGCTTTGAAGCTCTTCCAGCGGGCGCGCTTACCCTCCTCTTCCCCCGCAGGGGGACCCGGTCCTCTCCTATGTAATGAGAGATTGTACTTGTAATTGTGTGTGAAGAGGCCGGCGCTGACAGTCACACAGATAACACGGGCTCTGCAAATCTCATCTGTTTCGCCTGCTCAAAAATGCATTTACACAGCCTGTTTAGACATCTGTGAAAGCTTCATGAGGAGAGACAAGGACACCCACGGGGGCCTTCTGGCTGTTGACAAGTGAAATGCCCACAGGTAGTTAGATGTATTGGTATGCAACCCAAGCTCAGAGCAGCTGAAACAGCAGTTGAATGCAAATGCAGAGAGGAGTCAAAAATGCGCCGTGCTGAGGTGGTAGAACTGGATAAAACATTTCTTGGGTCGCTCAGTTTTTTCTGTATTTTGCGGTTCCAGAGATAAAACGAACTCCATTGTTCACCACGTTTACGTCCAGGTGCCTCCTCGCGTTGGGCGGCGTGGTTCAGGATGTGGGACAGCTGACTCGGCGCAAGGAGGGGCTCAAAAACAAGGAGAGGGAAAATGCAGAGGAGTCATTTCCCTTTGGATTAATAAAACAGAAATACGAAGAAAAAAAACAACAATGACCGTGGGCAAAGAAGTGGGGAAACTGCCACGCCAGTGCTCACGGAGCAATTTTCGTCTCATTGGTGGGAATGTAGGTTAACTCAGACAGGAAATGGAAAGTGCAGAAGCGCGGCAGAACAGCTACAGTCATCAGTTTGGAGACGGAGTCGAGCTGCACCGTTCGCACGTGGTCGCGTCTCAAAGACTGAAGGAAAGTTCCTCAGCTGCGTTAACAAACCTCAAAACTACAGCCGTGTAGGTTTGATAGATCTCACGATCTGGCACGTTTGAAACCATCAGAACCAAAATGAAAGGATGAGCGAAAAAGGACGCGTCACTGTTTCCATTCTCTCACTGACCTCAAATAGGGTGATGTAGAATCCCATTGTGTCATGTAAGCGAACTGCGGCCAATGCTCGATTGTTGAAATGTACAGGATGGGACCTGCAGTAAAAGCTGGAATTTAAAAATCATTTTCTGCGCAGAAGCCTTCCTGCCCTTCTTACACCAGACCTCTGGTTCTTCTATCATCATATCCTTGTTGGAGCACCTTCCCAGCTGCATTCCTGCAATGCCTGCCACATGTGGTTATGGTTTTATTATGCTTTATATCATGCACACCGTGATAATTGATGCCAATTACCGAAAAGCTCCCTTGTGGCAGTTATCAACACAGCCCAGGTAAAAGCCAAAATATTTGCCACGTTACACTTATATCTTTTTATAATAAAGCCATACATTGCTAGTACTCGCTCTACACTCGGTCAGGTCTCGTTTGCTGTATTCAGATCCAGATGCAGAAAACATTACAGTTGTCATGGATGAACGTTGGTCCTTAAAACTAAGTACAACTGTCCATGTGCAGATATTTGAGGTGTAAAATATGACTTACAAATTCCAAATAATGTTATATACACTGCTTAGTGCTTAGGTAAACTAATAGCGTTTAAAAAGAATTGAATTCCACAACAGTGGGGAGTGACACAATACCACACATTGTTGTTTTATTGTTGCTCTCAAAGTTTAACGGCTGAGGGGGTGAAAGATTGAGGGCGGCAAACACTTCATTACAACAACATGCTAAAATATTAAAACACAGTAAAAAGAAACACAGTAAACACACCCTTCTTATTCATTGGACAAAAACAATAAAAACACAACCGCACCAGTAGTATACAAAAAAAGAAAGTCACCCAGCACAGAGGTTTGGAACAAAAACAATGTGTGACTTTGAGCGACGCGTGATGTGCGTGCAGAGCAAAAATAGCAGAAATTAGTGCATAAGGCACCAAAGATGGGGACATGCTGTCAAGAGGACTCTCACGTTACGTTTTTAAACTGACAAGTGAGAGACAAGCGAGCTGAAAGAGGAGAGATTTGGAGGGACACAGTCGCTGGTTAGTGTTACACACCTCTCAGATCAACCTGACACAGCCCCCCCGACATGTGCTGGTACATGTCCACAGCAGCACACACCAGCCAACCCCTCTGATACCAAACCCACCCAGGAGAATGTTCATTCGGGCGTGTGTACCTGCAAAACATCCAGCTCCTGCACTTAATTTGACAAGAAAACAACAACAATACAATTCCTTCACCATCACCTCCTCTCCCAGTTTGAGTGCTGGAAAACATCAAGCTTATCGAATAATGAGCAAGATCATTCGTTCACGTCTTGACTCTAATAATCATTCTCCACTCTCTTATATTTCTTATGCATCATATGGAAACACTTCTATCACGAGCCCTCAACATAAGCACATAGCAACACCTAGGATGCAACATTTGACTCCTATGTTATACTGGACGATTGAGGTTGGACACAAATGTGGACTTGCGGCAAACGCACGTCCACAGGTCCTACATTTCAAAGATGGACTGCTTAAATTAGAGTCTTTGTCTCGTCCCTAACGTTATTCGAGACTGAATGTCTGCTGTACTGGTGCGATGGATACTGGGACTCCCACGCCACATGTGCCCTCAATCAACAATAGACCAAGCCTGGGAACACGCTGCGTAATCAGTACCAAATCAGGGCCTTAGTCAAACATTGGTGGCCTGTAATTCCACCAAAAAAAGTTATCATGTAAACTATTGTTAAAATAAATGGACTTGGGGAAATTGGAACCCAATCAGAAATGTTCAATTCCTCCAAGGGTCGAAACAGAAACACATGAAAGCCTGTGGCTGTGAGAGTGCGTTCCATCATGGAGTCAGCAATTGCTCAACCGCTGCTACAACTACTATGTTCCACCACGCTTGACAAACAAATAAGACACACGAGGGGAAAAGATGAGTGGGTGATGCACAAGAAAAATGTGGATGTTGGTTAATGAGCCGCAAAGCTTACGGGCCCTGACCACTGCAAACATATTCATGACAGTCGGATCGTTGCAGGGGCTCCAAGTCGTCCTGGCCTCTGCTTATGATGTCCTGGATATGCGTTTCAGTTATGTTTATTTGGGTTTTTTTCTTTTTTTACCATGATTCCATGTCTCATGGATCTCGTGGATCTTATGGACCCTTTTCTGGGGGGATTGTTTGTGCCTGTGTGGCTTTTCTTTTGGTATGTCTTTGATAAGTGGTCGCCCTCCTGTTGCCTCCCCCTCTCAGTTTGTGCTTTGTGTGGTCTGTGCAACATCTCCTGTAGTGGACGCGGATAAACTTTAACCCCTCATTTCCTGTGGAGAGCCCAGCAGTCAAAAGACTCTTGTCCATGACATTGGGTCTGGTCTGGAGTCTGTGTGTGTGCACGCACGCTTGTTTTTGTGTGTGTATGTGTGCGCATGTTCATTACGTAGCTATGCTTACACAGTCGGACCACATCAGGTTTATGTGCTCCCATATTAAATGACTTAAACAGATCTGAATGGTTTGTGCACATTTATGTAGATTCGGTTGGGCTGCTGTGTGTAACAAATGCATAAATCCTTGACTGATATTGAACATTACCAGATATAAGAACAGACACATCTTTATTCTGAGCACTTGCTATGTTTCCATCAGTTGCTCTCATTTATACTTTTCCACCACGCAACTCCTTTCACGTACGATCCGGAATTACCATTCCCGCAGAACAAACTCCAAATGCGCATCCTCCGATATTACCGACCACATCCCATCTTAAACCTATCATTTTTATTACCATTATTCATGTGTAATTTTATTCTGAAGTCAATGTCTTTCTTAGGGGCAGGATATGACTCACGTCTACATGTCTGAGTGGAAAAAGTGCCGTCGACTCATACAATGGCAGACATTTCCATTTGTGCCATGTGTATGTATGATAATTGCTTTGTTTCCTTTCAGCAGCATCGATGCTCTTTCGCCAACGTCCTGCTATTGTAAAAGTTGAGCCTATGGCGTAGAATTCAGTTATCCCTACAAGGACCATTAAAGTTAGTTGTTACGCTTTTGCTTTTATTACTGCAACAAGTCAAAGTTCATCCTAGTTGGACACCGCATTCGTTAGGGGCTGTAAATGTTTTTATGACGCCTTAACTGTACCAGGTGTGCAGAAAGTCAGAGCTGGGAAACCCTTGAATTGAAGACAGAATTTTGGCGCTCAACTAATGTTCGACATTTATGAATAACTGATTAATGAGAAAATAGTGGGGATTATATTAGTAGCAGTACACTACTACTTCGTGTATTCTTTTTTCCAAATGCCCGTACCACTTGGTGGAGAGAAAACCCTGTTTTTTCGGTCCTAAATGCGATTTATCGGGGATTGGAAAATGGACCGCACTGTATTTTTTTCAGTTTCTTTCTGCACTCATACCATATTTATGAGCTTTTGGCAGAATTGGAAACAGGGCCTCTCTCTCCATCTATCTCTCCTCAACTCCCAGGCTGGTGTGTCGAATGAAGCGTGTTACAGCCCCAGTTTTTGTGTGAAGTCGTTCTCCCTGCAGTTGGCGTTGTGGAACCGAGTTTGCAAGGCACAATGTTTGAATCACGCCTGGTATGTAGGAGGGGACATTGGCAAAGAACGCGTGATTTGGGTGTTTCTTGTCTGTTGAAGGGTTTTTCTTGGAATTTTCAAGGTACAAAAGTCTTGTCACAGGTTCTACAATTATGTTTTGTGGGGACAACTTTCCTTCCATTCAAGTACCTCCCTACCCAGCGTAAGGGTACAATGTGCTTCCACCGCCAATATTGAGATACTTTACCTAATTCTGGGCCCAGTCAAAACACTGGTGAAAGACAACTTGAGCGCTTCCTGTTGACATTTGTTAATCCTGTCAACAAACGAACCGTGACATAGCTTGGCAGGACAGTTGCCTATCAAAAATAATCGCAAGTGTTTGTGGCAAAAGCTCCCCTGTTCAACACTATTAGAGATCCGCACATGTGTGCAACTCCTTCTCAAGGTGCATTTCACCTGGTCTGGATATTTGAGCAAACTGATCCGTGGGGAATAATAATTTCTATTTTGCACGGTGAATCCTGACCCCGTCTTCCTGTGCACCCCTGTGCCAGGTCGTCGGGTTCAGCCAGCGCTTAGCTTGTCAGGCTGATTGACAGGGACATTTGGGTTTCCTGGCTCCAAATCAAGGCTGTTGCCTGGTGGAACAGACAACACTCCATTGAATAAGGGGGTCCATTCCACAGGGGAGAGCAGGGAGTTATTCAATACACCACTGCCCTCCCAAAACAACACACACACACACTCACACGCACACACACACACGCTCGCGCAGAAAGAGATAGTGTGCTCGTTCAGGCAAAGGCTCAGACAGCAATGCACACACACATTGCACAGGAGGAAAATGGCAGTTGGCTGAGCAACAAAGGAATCATATCTCACTGTGTCCTGCATGTTTTTGCTATTTAAAACGAGACCATAAATAAGGAGCATTTAGAAATAAGAAGCACTGAGAAAGATTTGCACTTGCTGCTGCCCGGTTTACATTCTGATTCATATCCTGACTCAAGTATGTTTTATTGACCCTTGAGGGACATTGTGGTTACAGGTAAATAAATAGTTGCAGGGCAAAAATGGTCAATATGAGAACTGGGAGGGATGAATATGCAGAAATACATATGTGTGTACTATTTCCTATTAGCTCGGATGACGGTTCATTCATCGTCTTTTCAGTGACCCCATTTGGAGAAGTGCTTCAGATATTTCATCTTCAGTTGTTACCACAGATTTGTTTCTGGTGGGCCGACAGTCTTTTCAGCTGCTGGAGATCTGACAATTGGCGTCTTTCTATACTCCCCAAACACTGTCCCTCTTTCCTGTTTACTCTATTTGACTGTTTGGCCAGAGACAGACGAAGCTGAGGTCCTTCCAATTTGTTTTTGTTTTGTTTTTTTTAAATGACAGAAACCAAAGTTTATTCCACAACAACTCGAGAGCTGCAAGACAAATCAGGATGTTAAGGAGGATAAGTCTGGAGGGCCGAGCTGTCCAAGGCACTGCGTTGAGTTTGTGGCTTCTCCTGGATGCTGCCCAGAGCCTGGAGGTTCGAATGCCCGTGTGGGTTTGTGGGTTCTGACTGTCAGAGGGGTTGTAAGGACTTGACCCTTGAGACCAGAAAGATGGCTGGAGACAGCGGGGCTAGCTCCACCTCCTGGAGGTGAAGGAGGTGAGGCTGCCAAGGATGGTACGTTGATCAAGGTACCATTGAAGAGGATACCATCTACGAGGGTACCATTGAGCAAAGTACAGGTAATAATCTCATTTCACAGAGTAAACACTGTGTTTACTACGTGCATAACAATTAATGCCTCGAATCCTAAACGATCTTCGCTCTGCACTGCCTCTTTTTATGCTCAAAATGGGGGATAAGAGAAGAGGCATGCCTAATGGATGAAGTTTCTGTCGGGAGAGAGGGAGACAAGAGACTCAGCCATATTCCACCCACATCCTCTTATCCTATTCTTCTTCAAATTCTCAGAACTTGATCTTGACATTATATCAGATTTCTGGCGCAACAATTCCATCTTCAGAATATTTTGTCTCTTCCCACAGGTACATGTAAGCCAAACTGATCCTCTCTCTCCATCCGTTTCTGTCATTATACCACCTAATCTATTCTCACAGTTCTCCGGCTGAGCCTTGGAGCTACACGCACAAAGATTCTGAAAAAGATCTGTGAATTCATTTCTTTTAGTGCTATTGTCCACCACCAGCTGCTCCATCAATATTAACAAGACGTTTTGCTTTCAACTTGTTCTTTTTTCCTCACATTTCCCTTCAAGCTCTGAGAGGCACACAGAGCTAATGTTGACTGAGCAGACAACATGAGCCCTTTTCAAAGTACGATCATTAATTCATGGACAAATTTGGGAGGTATCCTGTTTTGGATAAGTATCTAGATTTTGCTGACTTGATACGCACCTGTATCATCTACACTGGCCTGGTCTTGACCTTGTGTGTGTGTGAGTGTGTGTGTGTGTGTGTCATCGATGTACCTCAAAAATCTGTGGACATAAAATTCTTTGTAAAAAGATA
>OMPJ01010641.1:0-22702 GCA_900312935.1 Carapus acus
AGAAAGGGGGGCTTTGCAGGTTTGGTTGTGTGAGAGTCGGTGTATGTGTGTGTGTGATGGGGGTGTTGCGAGAGAAATAAGGCATAAGCACAATTCACAGTGGCACCAGGTCGACACCTTTCACAAAGCTGGGACCAAACTGGCTCACTCCTCGGCTCACTTTGCAGGAACGGGAGACTTGTTATGCACACGCCTTGTCTCGAATTAATCTGATGGGGCGGCTTTGATGGGTTGCTGGTGATTGTGAAGAATAGTGAATGCAGGTTTGCACCTCATTACTGAGAATGCTGTGTATTACAGAAAACACAAGGGTGTCATTAAACGTGCTAAAATAGAATAGCTAACATTGGAGGTTGGAGGTCAGCAGGAAATATGTAATATTTGTGTCATACTGACTAATTGTCAAACAATAACAACAAGATTTGGCTTGTTCCCCATGACAATATCTTGTGAGATCAAGCCATAATTTTTGATGTACAGATTTCTTGATAGCTCAATTTAAATCCAAAGTAAATTATCTTTCTTCTGTAGCGTATCATGTTGCCCGTCTATCATATTCTGTACATTTTTGTTTTTCTTCTGTTTTTATTCTTCCTCTATACACATTTTCTCCTCCCTTTGTATATATATTTCTTCCTTAGATTGAGTACATGCATTTGTTTATTATTACTGCTTTCTTTCCTCGTGGCATCTGGTACAGAGCGGCAAAGTAAAAATTTCCCTGTGCAGGGAAACTTTTTTCTTTAACGTACCCAAGACAATGAAGCTTTATCATTTTTGTTTCAAAGTAACCACCTAGAAAATATTTGATTAACTTTTGGGTTTCCACAAGGACGTGATCAACCAGGAGGCCCATTGTCTTTGAGGATGCAGAGGAGGACTAAAGAGCTCTGGCCTTCTGGCAGCTGGTGTCCCCTTATCTTCCCATGTACAGCCAATAAATCAATATCAAATCTAAGGAACAGGAAGCCAGATGGCCTTTCCAGTGACCCACAAGCCACCAGGACAGGGTGATCTCAGGACCCTCCACGGCTACTGTACCACCAGGGCACGCTGTCCTCCCCTTTGAAGACATATACATTCAACAAGGGGCACAATGAATGACTAAAGGGAACAAATAAGCTGTTACGACTCTGGCAAAATCAGTGTTTGTGTTTCCATTCACTTCAAAGCTGTGTGTGTGTTTGATATGCGGACCCCACACCTTAATCCGAAGCCGCGGACAGGTAGAGGGGAGGAGCAGACCATTGAGAAGACAGAGGGTCATGTGGTTACCTCTCAGCACTGGCTTGAGGGCAGTTGACCCAGACGATGGGTCTGGTGATGTCTTATTCCCTGGGGAGCCCTTGCCCCTTGCGCTCATCACCCGATTCATTATTTATTGCGCAGCTTATTGATTTTGTGCTTTAAGGGGGGTGGAACATCCTCAAGAATTTCACCGTAATTACACAGAAAGGTAAATATTATCATCTGGAAATCGAGGGAAGTGGAGACGTAGACTGCGCCCAGGTCCGTTCGAGAGACAGCATGCGCCGGGTCTTGTTTGGCCGAAAAGGTCAATGAGGTCACCTACCTAAATACATCCCGCCAGACTCATCTTGATTTCTGTGTAGGCCAGGGGGTCAGGTTAAACAGTAGTTTGATTGAATGGCTGTTCACGGACCAGTGTGAAATGCCAGCTCTATTGCAATGTGGGAGCACAGAGGAGGGGGTTTGTGTGGCCTTTGTGTGGCCCGTAGTCTCCGAGCACGGACCCATTGTTAGACGGAGAGCGGCCAGCCCCTCAGACTCTCCTTTGCCCTGCTTTGTCTCGAGCAGCGTGACCATTTCCTTCATCCAGGTCAGGGCAGGGTCGTGACTTTGGACACCAGTCCTCCCTGTCTGTCTGCTTCGTCTGCATACTCTTAAATGTGCGCAACACGGAGACAGAGGGACCCTGGTCGTGTCTCGCGAGTTGAGAATATTGGAATTGTATACAGTAAAATTGAGAGACGTTGCCAGCAACAAGATTATAAATCCCAACAGAAATGCATGGTAGAATTGAATCGAAAAGTAGCGGGGGGATACAACACCACCGTTAATTATGCAGGAAAACATTCAAAAGACCCAAAGTACCTTCAAAACATAGTCAGTAATATTGTGATACTATTGCACTGCTGAGTGAGAATTGTCTCACTTTTCCCTGCTGTGAATCACACACAATAAACTACACCGTGCACGCAGCTGTGAAAACCTTTTAAGTGCCCCGAAGTGTCCGGGTTATGCAACCGAGGAGGGTCAGCAGAGTGGACGGCACCCTCCTCTCTCCTCGGGCTGGACCTGCCTTATCACGGCTGGGCCATCAGAGCGATAAGAAGAGGAAAGGCCAAAGGGCCATAAGGAACAGCGCACACCGCTCGGGTCACACAGAGTGACGAGGCTGGGCTGGAAGGGGAGGGAAGGTGGACAAGAATATAATCAGATAAGACCCAGCCAGGCCTTTTGATCTGTGAGGGGCTGATACTGAGCTACAGGGTGTCATGCTGGGTGGACGAGCGTAACGACTCGGCAGGTACAAACAAGCGAGCCCTTGAAGATCATCTGGGTGCTGAGTATATTTACACAGGGATGACTGGACTAACATGCACACATGTAACCATTTTCTCTCTCGTCCTTGGATTTCACGCTAAGAGAACACTCTTAACCTGTTTGCTGGCTGTTATCAGGCGACATGAGGGATGCCTCGGCTCGCCAAAGAAAGGGACAAAAACTCTCAGGCAACTTCGCACAGCCAATGCAATCGCAAAAACAGATGCGGGTTTCCTTACACAAGTGGGTGACTGTTCTTTTTTTTTCAGTTGACACAAGAATATCGTTTCACAGATTAGGGAAAAAAAGAGACCCTGAATGTCACATGAGGTCTGGTGCGTTTCTGCGGCCTTTGATCCATCAAGTGGAGTCCAGACAGGACCTGAGGCTGCAGCACAGGCTGAGGCCTGAGCCAAATGCTTTTCCCTGCCTGGCCTGGGGGGAAGACGGGGGGGATCTTTTTTTTTTTGTACTCTAGTTTGCTAGAGGGGGGTTGGCAAGCTGCTGCAGAGTGCACATGTGCTCAAATTTTCCTTAGCAACAGTTAACCAAACATTTATTTAATGTGCTGAACTGCAAGCCTTCCCTTAAGGAGAAAGATAAGGGGTGCATTAGAGGATCACGTGGTTTAATCACCAAGGTGAGCCACTGGCGTAACCTCCCACCTCTCACTTGTGAGAGTGCGATGCAGGTTGCAGGACAATTTATTGTGGCAATTTGTCCCTTGTATTTGTCCAGCCTTCAACATCAGGAAAAATGAGCGCCGGGAGAGAAAGCTTTCAGCAACTTGCTACATCCATGCTCCAATTAAAAGAGTGAAGATGTTAGGGGCCTCCATTTATCAGCCGCCTCCGAGGGACATCAAAGGCACTGGCGGAGTGAGAGTACAGCTGCCCCGATGGTGTGAGTTTCTCCTCTCTCACTCCAGAGGAACGTGTTTGTGTTGAGGATGTTTACCGATCCCAGGAAAGACAAACAGCTCTGTTCTTGTTTGTAGGTGCACGAGCTCAAACAGAGAGCTTGGTCTCGTTCAGTGTGTGTGTGTGTGTGTGTGTGTGTGTGTGTGTGTGTGTCTGAGAGGGAGAGGAGCAGAGTGTCAGGATGTATGGCATTGTTGTCTCTGTGTTTATCTTCTCCCCTCCTTTTCACCTCACTTCCACTCCAACCAGTGACATTGCCAAATTCAATTCTGTGAATTTCAAATTTGTAAATAAGTAATTTTCGCTACTTAGAAATAAAAATAAAACACAAGTGCGGCCTGCAATCGTTATTTGTTTGGGCGGGGGACGTGAATCACATTAAATGAAATGGAGTACCTAATTTCAACACTAGATGTCACTATTTTTATATGCTTTGTTGTTGCTACACTGTCAACATTAGGGCAGCTCTGTGGATGAGCCGCATTTTATTTCTCAAACGTATCTGTAAGATACCAGAAACGGAAAAAATTTGTCCACAAAAATAGATTCACACAATGTGAAAATGTCCAGGACAAAAGTATTTGCTTTTAATGGTACTCTCTGAAATGTCAAAACAAATGTCCTCTCCCATTTAAGCAAATGTTTAGTGTTGATAATGTTATGAGCAAATATTGAGTATTGCTTATTAACAAGCATACTTTATTTATTTCAGGTACAATCCTTTTTCTTTCAAACCGTGATGGTGGCTCCAGTCATCATAGTTAAGTCAAATCAAATGTTTGATTATATATACTGTATATATTGAATGAATAATCTGACAGGAGTTATTTTGTTTGTGTGATGACCACTTCCTTGCGCTCTTGCTAAACATGGTCAAACTACCATCAATACTGTCGCCGCGGAGTGTGTCACGTTGTGAGCCTGAATCAGCAAACGTCACTTTGTGTGGAGATTTCCTACCACAGCTGTAAATCCTGGGGCAGCAGGCCGTCAATGAGAGGTTTTATGACGCAGAGACTTCCCTTCCATTCTGCAGGGGGTATTACGCCTGAAGTGTGTTCGTGTGTTGTGTGTCCTTATGGTGCAGTTTCAGAAAACAGATCAATCGTTTTTGTCGCTGACAGTTATGGGTGTGTGTGCGTGCATTTTTGTTTTGTTTGTTTCACATGCTCTAATGTTTCTGCGGCTCATGATGGGTGCAGAGGAAATTCCATTTGTCAACGGTCAAATCTGCAGTCACTAAGATCAATTTGTGCGTCCATTCATATCACTTCATTGCTTGAATGAACAGCTGTCACCACATCTGCACTCAAAGAAAAAGTCTGACAACACAAACAATAATACATTCAAAATACTGTGACATATGCAGAATCTGTGGGATTTTTTGCGGGGAGAATTGAACAATATACCATGTAAATATTTGTAATCGATGGAGAGCAATTACATTTGCATCATTTGTTTCTTTACTTCTCATTGTTTTCACGCTCAGATGTCTTCATCATTCTGAGTGGTGCACAGAGAACTAATGAACCGCGTGACTCCAAAGGATGGGTGTCCTCATCTTTGGCTGTTTTAATTTCAGCTGTTTACACAATCCTGAGTGCTTTCAGCATCTGGACCATCTGATGCCATCTGTCGTACATACATCAATACATCATAAAAAATCTACATTTAATGTGGACTGATGTTGGTCTAATTAGACAAATAAGTTGCAAAGTTCAAGATATTAATTGGTGCGGCTACGTCAATAAAGATTCATTATGATGAAATATAGAATAAGAGACCTCTCATCAATATTGTAGTTAGGGTAAAGTACACATTCATTGTGTGCGCAAGATAAACATAGAATATGATATGCGTCATTGGTGAAGACATACAAACCTTAAACAGACAGATGTTACGTCTCAGCTCTTCCAACCTACAACAAATAAAAGCCAAGGGAGCTTTGCGTGCTGAGGACACCATGGCTACTGTCCAACTAATTTGGGAAATCAATTACTGTTGGATATTATCTCTTATAATATACCTGCTTCCACACCGGCAGTGACACTACTGAGATACCAGAGGACCCATTCTGACCATACTGGGGAGGCAGTTGCTATTAATTTGTTCCTGGTCATTTTACAAATGTTGTCTTGCATTCCAACTCATATCAATACTTCACGTGATCCAGCTGTCAGTCATAATGAAAAAGATAGGAGTGTCCTTCAGCAATTGGAGGTGTGTCCGCCAGCGTTGTCACATTTGACAATATACAGTACAGCTGATGCTAATGGACAACCTATCGTTGTATTGACGTATTCTTGGTGTGACCTTTGTGAATCTCCACATCTAGACATGCGGTGATGAGAGAATAGAGAAGTGCTTTGCATTTTGATTGTTGCCAAAAATAATTGCACAGTTGCATCGCAACCCATTCTTTCTAACCTTGTTATGGCCTCTGTGTGCGTCTCTCCATTTAACAGACAGGCTCACCTCACAATGAATATCTAATGAATGGCACAGTACTCTACATTCCATCCATGTACATTTCTTACTTGCGTTTTTCCCTCAGTGACAGCAAAGAAAAATAATTAGAGTGAAAAATGTATTATTTATGAGCCACTGGATCACATCAACACGCTCAAATGCACCTATTCACAAACACATAATCAGTTTGTTAATTGGAATACACAGTCAGGTTTTGTAGCTTAAATGACATCTGAGAAACAATATCTCTTGATTCATCATGTTTACATGCAGGTAGACACAATCATGCATTCTTCACTCTCCAAAGTCGCCAAAGAGGGGAGTCAAGTGACCTTTGACCTGAGAGGTCTGGACCCGAGTTAAATCATGAGTTTGCGGTGTATACAGTTGTCTGACCGTCCCCAAAAATGTATAGCTATGATCAGCATTACACATATAGTATCAATACTTCATAATGTAGATAGATAGACCAACATATTTTTCTTGAAGCAATAGTTGACAGTTGTGCATTGACATGTAAAAGGAGAAGTACTCCAAATAAGTGCGTGTGTCTGGGGACATGCGCACAAAATACACACGAGCTAACGCACTGAGCATATGTGTGTGTGTGTGTGTTTGTGTGTGTGTGTGTGTGTGTGTGTGTGCGTTTGCGTGTGTGTGTAAACGTCAGACTTTGGCTAGTGTGCAGCTCGATACTGGGAAAGTGTCCCAGCCCTCCGCCTGTGGATGAACCGTCTCCACCTGGGACACGTAGCCGGAGCCAGCCGTGGCACTGCGGTAAAGAATAATAAAACAAACGCATAAAATATGTTGCTCCGGAGCTTCTCGTCGGGCTTTGAGCTCGTTTAAACCCGCGAATTAGGTTTTCTTTCCCCTCCCATCGTTTCTTTGTGTTAGCGGCAGGTTGGCTACTTCCGGAAAACAACCTTCGCACACAGGTAAGACGAGTTTCGATCTTCTTCTCTTCTCGATTTTGTCAACAAACATGCGACTAAAGCAGGTTTTCTAGCATTCGGGAGGGAACAACAACCCTGACGCGGTGTTTTACGCTACTGTTTGTGAAGAAAATGATAAATATGGCAGGCAGGAAAGTGAGTTTGTGTCGCCGGGGTGAAGGTGTGTTTTCGCGCCCCGTCGTCGTCTTCCCCAAAGGTGAAGTCATGTCGGCGGCGTGTATGCCCAGGATAACACACACAGGATAACACACACACTCTCTCACACACACTCTCTCACACACACTCGCTGCCCCCTCGCTTTTTTATTGCCTCCTCTGTCTTGTGGATCCCCCCTCGCAATGTGGAAGCGATAAAAGCTAACCAAGCACCATCATCTGACAAGAGGTGACAGTGAGTTATTTATGGGTCCGCTGACAACAGGAAAGAACTGCGTGCTAATTACACCTCAACTCCTCTTTCATTTACTTTATTTAGGTGGGGGGGCTGTTTTCGACGAACCCCTCTGTTTTCTGGGTCGAGTTTTGATTAATAATCCGCTATTCCTGGTGGAGAAGCTGAAAGTACAAGTCCACAGTTTTGTCGCAGTCAGCAAGGCTGTCTGCCTCTGTTTGCCTTTAACCTCCCATCTGCAAAATATTAAACCTGTCCCAGGCAGTCAGACATTATCCCTATTTTCCAAATTCTGACGAGTCAGGCTGCAATATATCAGTAATTGAATGCCTTAATCTTATTTCCAACCTTCAACATAGGTAATATCTCGTCTGGTCAAACTAATGATACTTCAACCACATTGTAACGTCCCTCTTAAGGAACACGTACAACAGCAGTATAGTTTTCCTGGGGGTCAAATTAAAAAGTTGTCGAGAATCGATGCGTAAGTCCACCTGCCGCTGTGGTTACTGCTAGACGGATAAGATAAGATAAGAATCACCCTATTAATGAGGAAGGAAATTGTGCACCTCGAGTAGACCCATTTATAGACAAGCAAAAAGAGAATTGAAACGTGGAATGCAGAAATAAGTGTGTGCCAATGTGCTGGAGAAGTGCGCACGACCAAAACATTACAGAAACACATTAGACTCTAAACAATTGTTCACACTAAAAGATTATGTAATAATCTTCGTCTTCAATTAGTCTTCAGATGACCTTCTGTTCCATCTACTCCATCTACAACATTAAACAGGCAGACAAGATGCTGTGTTGGATGAAAGTATCCGCAGTCGCCGTGTGAAGTTTACATAACCTTTTCGACTGTAACTACGAACGACAATCAGCCATGTGTAGCAACACCCATTGAAAGGTAAAGGTGTTCCTCCTCCATGAAAGCACCGCAATCGTCCAGATGGACAAAATGTTCTTTTTTTACAAAACTCCTCTCACAAATGGTGCCCCACAGAGGTACAATTTATCCTTTTTGTAGTATCAGTTTTGGAAAATCCAGGATTAACTTTCGGAATAAAATTCCATCGCGGCCCGCCCGCCCGCTCCACAGCGCACGTATCTGTTTGACTGAGGAATGCAGTAAGGGATACTCCCGGGAAAAGGAGGGGGAACAACTGCCCCTTATTTCCAAACTTTGTCCTTGCCATCAAAAACAGAAGCAGCCCTCTTGATAAGTCAGTGCGGAGGGGTGTTAGTCCAGCCAGTGCTGGTATGCAGCAGCAGCGGCGGCAGTAGAGTGGGAGGCTCAGACTCCGTAAATATGAGATTATTGCTCATGTGTTTCTAGTCGAGATAGCCGTAACCTCATGTGCAAGGTGAAAGGTTACACTCATCATTAAAACAACAATGATGACAAAGCTCGAGAGATCTCTGCCGTTCGGGGAGGTATTTGATTTGTTTTCATGCAAATACAATCCTCTGCATGGAAAGCGAGGGCATTTTGCATATCAGGGCTGAGGCGATCGTACAATATTCAAAGATCTTTCAACGGCCATGCAAGTCATGAGTTCAATTTTGAGAAAGTTGAGGCGTGATGGTGTTACAGCTCTCCCCCTCGGTGATACCGCCCTGAAAGCACGGATAATTATGTCGTTCACCTCTAGGCAGTAACTTGATCCCTTGGACGTCATGCGCTCAATGTCTTGCCTGTTACTACGGCTTACGGCTCCAGACAACGATGACTTAGGCAGACCCGCCTATTTGTATGGCCTGCAAGGGGGGGATTTTGTGTCTATGGTGGGCACACCTGAGTCTGTTGAGGACATGACTCACCTGCATCAGCTGTCAGGACTGGGTGCATCAACTGAATGCGAGGATAACTATTCCTGTGGCTGCGAGACTTTTAGGGGCCCATATAGAAACCCCATTCCGCAAAGCTTAGGACGTCACATGATTGTCAAGACATTCGGCTTTTGGTTTGGATAAGGTTTTCTCTCCAGGCTGTTGAAATTCGTGGTCTGCCTCAAACCCACAGCAATGTTCCATACCTAAACACAACATCACCCTCATTGCCACCTTCAAGGAAATTGATCTCAGCACCCTTTGCCTAGCTCCTCCATAGCAGAGTGGCTGGCTCATCGCAGACATTAATGCAGACGTCTGAATTTTCCGAAGCAGACGGCGGCATGATTCACAACCCAGCTGTCCCGACGTGTCCCAATGGGATCGCGTAGTGGAAAGTGCACGAGCAGAAGGGAAATCCCGTGTTTCCAGGTGTTGTTGTGCAGATTACTGGCTTTTCCGTTTGGCTTTTCCATTTTCACTTTATGGTCAAGTTTGGATCTAGACTCACTGTCACTCTAACTGAACAAAGCGTCCTGACACACTGGATGACATTAAATTCCAAAATGAAAACCGATGCTTTCATTTCAAAACTGCACTTAACATTTTTGCCGTCTGTTGGGTATACACAAGCCAAAGAAAAACAAGTGGCTCCATCGATTTTGGTGTAATCGAATCTTTTCTTTTCCTTTAAATCTCGTGCGATGCTCCCCAGAACGCACAGCCACAACAATATAAAACACTGCATCAGTTTGACAGCCCTGTAGACCCCAGTGTGTGTTTGCTAGTGTGGTGATGTTGTGTGATTAGGAAGACGTCGGTCATCCTCAGGGATGCCGCGTCTCAGTTGACAAATGCAGCTCCATGGTGAACTCTCTCGGGTTCCATTCTCTGACCCTGGCATGGGTCAAGAGGTAGTGTTGGACGTTGTTTAGTAAGTAAAGGGTTGCTGGTTAACCTCCAGGTCCCTCTCACACCAACGTCAAAGTTCCCTTGAGCAAGATTGAGCAGCTCGTCGGGCACACTTGCTGCTCTTCACTGCAAATGGGTGAGAAAGAGATTAATTTCATTTTTTAAAGCATGATAAGGCATTAGAATGAAGACATATACATGACTTTGTTGCAACAATCAAATGACAGGTCAAAAAAACAGAGCAGAGTCAGTGTTGAGGATTCAGTTCATGTCTGCGGGTCACGTTCCTGCACCGACATCAAGGTCAGGAAAACTTCACAAAAAAAAAAGAAGGGGAGGGAGGCCGATCTCTAATGCACTTCCTTAGCTGTGTTACTAGATCCATGACCCCTATCTCGTTACGAGAGTAGGTATCAGTTCTTGTTACACGCACACACACACACACACACACTGGCTCACAGGGAAAAGAAAAGCAAGAGAGAGACTGTTCAAGGATACAAGAGAGGGCACGAATGTTTGCTCACCGTCTTGCATTTTGGCTCGGCTCCGTGCTCTGGCTGTTGTAATGCAACATTGCAACATCAGCAGCTAACTCACACACATGCACACAAACACACACCCTGTTCCTCATCGTAATTTGTGCTCATTTGTACACTTGCGGACATTAGTCATCGCCTCCTCACTTTCCCAGACGCTCTCTCTCTCTCTCTCTCTCTCTCGCTCTCTGTCTGTCTCTCTCTCTCTCACACACTACACTATCCTGAGGGTGCGAGGCATGTCTCTGGTTTCATTCAGGCTTCGAGCTGCTGGGTGTAGATCTTGAGTTTGCGTGCAATGGCTGCTGGACGCTTGACAGCAAAGATATAATCATGCGGGTGAGCAGGGTGAAAGTAGCCAGGAGGACTGCCTTCTCTACCTGGGTTGCAAATTTACACAAGGCCCCCTCCCTTTCCCTTGCACCCATTCAGTTCTTGAAATTGGGCGATTTTCTGAGTCGGCATAGCTGCGCCCTCATCGAACAAGGCCTCATGAAATGTAAGTTAATTTAAAACGTTTGCTCACATGCTGAGCGCGGGCGCATTCCTCATCAGCACACTTCTTGCGGGAGAGTATTAAGGGAGATTAGAAGCTGCACAGAGGGACGGCGACCACCTCGGTACGGGGCACGCGGGGTCATTAGCGGGCGGGATTGCGTTTCAGCTCGCCTCATTGAAATATTCTGAGCTTTTGTTCTTGTCGGTAATCGGCGCCAGACCTCGCTCGCTCTGCTCCTGCCTTGCCTCATTTCCACACCGCCGAGATGTGTAACGTACAGCAGAGTGCACGCCGACCCTTCAGCTGAGAGCAGAATTCCTTTTTGTCCCTCAGGAAGCTCGCAGAGAGGAAGCAGCTGTGGCCTGCTGCCATATTTGCCGCTCACTGGGTGGATTTGTGTCATTTCCTGTGGAGCCGGCTGCTATGAGTAGCCGAGAGTCCCGCAGCCGACTCTATTGTGTTTCTCTCTCTCTTTCTCCCTCTCCACAGAAAGCTGGGCGATGAAGATGAGTAGATGACTCGGCTCGCTGCCGGCCGTTGCACTGGCTTCACAGCGCAAGGGGAATCGTACTGGGATGTGTATGTGTCCTCCATTTGAGCCTCACCAGACCAGGGTGTCTTTTGTTTGCGGAGACGGGCTTTAGTGGGTGAGTGTGCGTGTTCGGAAACTAGAAGAACTCAGTTTGGACTGAGGTCACTCAGCCAAATGGCCAGCACAGAGTCCAAGGCTCCCGTCGGCGGGACTTCCGCCGCTCTGACGTGGGCACGGACATGCAAGGAATGCGGCCACCAGCACGACGGCGTGGAAAACCACCTGTACGACTACGAGGACGAGGTGGACGACGAGCTGGTGTGCCACATCTGCCTGCAGCCGCTGCTCAGGCCCATGGACACGCCTTGCGGACACACGTACTGCTTCCACTGCCTGAGCAGCTTCATGAAGGAGCAGGACTTCTGCCCCGTGGACCGCCAGAGACTGCAGCTGCACCAGTGCCGTCCGTCCACCCTGCTGGTCAGGAACCTGCTGGACAAGTTGACCGTGCTGTGCCCCAACTACGCCGAGTGCCAGACGCAGATGCAGCGATGTGAGCTGCAGCCTCACCTCCACAATAGGTAAAAAAATAAACAAAAAAAAAATACAAACACACATTCATGAGGTCTGGGTAAAATATAAAAATTCGAAGAAATGGCAGATGCAAGATGACAATTACACAGAACAGGAGGGTGTAAATTCGCCACCAGCATGGTCAAAGAAAGAACTGCACTAAGGAAGTTGTGACTGAATCTAGAAACTTTTCCTAAAGGGAAGCAGGGAGGAGTCAAGAGGAAAAAATGCGAGATCAGAAACCTACAACCAGCCGAGCAAGCACCTCCAAACTCAAAGATCATGCAATTCTGGCAACATCTCTGTGCTGCATAACAACAAAGCTCCCCCCTCACGTGTTGTATCTACAAACCAGTCTGCCCTGCTGTTTACTGCGTGTCGGTGTCACCTGCCCTCAAGGCAGGCAGATGCTTCGCAAAGTTTCCTTTTAACTCGCGGTTATTTACCACGCTCACTGCGACAGAAAGCAGTTTCGTCATGTCCGCAATGTTGTTTAGTTTGTTTGCACTCACAAGGGGGTGATTTGTCTCCACTTATGCGCTCGGTGGGAGGTTTTCTCAGCTGTGTGCCGAGCTCTGATTACTTGTGCGCAGCCCTTCGAGGGTGGCACCACTCCGAAAAATGGATTTTCCCTCCCAAGCTCAATGAAAATGAAACGTAGATAAAGTTGTTACGAAAAGCAGAAGTTCTAAGTGTTCGTCTTGGCTTCCCTAATGTTTTCTGGGAGTTGAGCCTTTCTCCGCTATCGCTGCAAGATGCCAACAGTCCACCTGACCATCATCACGTGACGTCCGAAGGTGGTTCAGTCACGACGAAAGAATTCTCACAACTCCAGCGAGACGCTCAATGACAGTGATCAGAGTTGTTTGACGCTTCCCTAAAGAGGACGTCTGAGGCATATTTTCCCCATCGTGACAGACTGAAATGTTGGCTCATTGTCACCTGACACACGCACACATGTGTTATTACTGAGGTCAGGATGTGGCTGGTCACCAGGACTGGTCAGAGAAGGTGGTCGGCGCTGACGCAGGCTAGCGTGACTAAAAGCTTTGGTGTATCGCCCGACGCCTCGGCCTCTCTGCGCAAACAAGCCGGGAGGCAAAGTCCGGACCAGAAAACAAGCAGAAAAAACATGGACGTACTCTATCAGAGGCCGGCAGCCTCCCACTGTATCCAGCCAGCTCAGTGAAAATGGCTCCATCTCACTCTTTCATGTTCATGTCTCTCAAAGTGCTTCTGCAAACTGTTGTATGATGTAACGTCTTGACAGACAAGCGTCTCTGTCCCCAGATGCCCAGTCTTCAGACGGCTAAGGGAGGAGGCCGAGAAGAGGAAGAGGCCCTCATGGAACGAGGTAAAGGGACGCAGGGGTGAAGGCGAGACGCTACCCGGCGATGCCAAACCCCCGGCACCGCCCGCTCGTAATGCCTCCCGTGAACCGGGAGAACCTGGGCTGATCAATCCGGCTTACGAGGAAAGCGAAGACGGTACGTTTTATGTTTCAACCTTCACTCCCCCTCCGTGTTTTTTTTTCTGTCTTAGTCCAGCAGTGACCAATAACTGATCGAGTCAGACAAAATGGCTGAGCCGTCTAGGTCAAAGGGGATTGAGACTGTGCGAGGTGACGCTTCAGCCCTCAGTTGGTTGTATCATTTTAACTTAGTGACCGTTGTTAAGGCAGCAGTTAATCATCCACAGTGTTTCTTTTGTGCTTTTTCAGCTTTGATGCAAGTTGCTGTAGCTTTGAGCTCATGATTTACAGGATATAGAATTTTCCAACATGCTTCCCAACCTTATGTAACAATTGTTGTCGTGGCGACCAGTTGTGCGCTGTTGACTTAATGGATTCTGTTGTGATGCTGGAAGGAGCAGACACTGCACTGTCACTGTAATTACTTTAGGAAGCAAATATCGTTTTCCCTTTAGTGAGTACTGTAAAAAAAACATTAAACGTAATTGTGCGGCGTCTTTTCAATATCTGCTATCCTGTACATCACAAAGATCTTAATATCTGATACTTGTGCTGATAATGCATCTGGTGTATGATTGTAGCACTTTAAAATGAAATCCCACTTTTTCCATTTGTGTCCAATACAATCATTAATCATTTGCAGAAATCTGTTGCCTTCCTCTCATCCGTCTGTCGCTGTTTCCTCCCGACAGACAACACCCCCCTGCGGTCCAGCCTGGTGGCTGAAGCCGTGGTGGTCGAATTGTTCCGCGACGAGCCAGAGGACGAACTGGGTCTGCGCATCGTCGGAGGCAAAGACACACCGCTGGGCAACATCGTCGTGCAGGAGATCGTTCGTGAGTCGGTGGCCGCCCGCGACGGCCGGTTGGCCCCGGGGGACCACATCCTAGAGGTGAGGGGGAGGGGCAGCGATGGCGAAATGTGCACACTGTGTGTGATATTTGCGGTTTGGTCCGTGTGTTGACGACTGAAATATCCTGCTGCCGTTCAATCCCTCTACTTTCCTACCCAAAACACCCTGACACGGTGCTTTTATCAGGCAAACCTGAAAAGTTGGCGTTCGAGAAAAACAAGTTTGGTCGCTATGGTAACTGGGCGTAGCTTAACCCCGCCCCGTACAAGCACACGTGAGCTGATGATACTGTAAGCAATCGGTTTCTTGCTGTCACTGATTAACTCCACGAGTTGAAAAGGTCCAAATTTAAAGGAAAAGCCATGAAAATCAATGTGGATGTAGTTGCCGTAATTGGACAGTTTGTGAGGTGGTGGGGAAAATGTCAGTGGTATTGGTTGTGAAGTAATACACAAAAATACATAGTAGGGGATGGTAAACATGTCAGTAGTTACTTAGATTTCTGTCTTAAGTTTTGGGTGTTCTGCTCTGCTTCCAATAGACAAAAGCAGACGAGAAAAGCAGATGATATTTCTTTAGAGAAGGAAAGCAAAACGAGCTGCCGCTCCGTCTCTTCCCTCAACGTCACCCTCCTTAGATTTCTGCCCTGCGGCCGTCCTGGAGAGAGGGGGGAGCCCCTGTAAGCCGAGCTTAGACTCGGCCTTGGCCTCGGCGCCGGCTCCCTCGTTCCTGCCTGAGATCCAGTCCTCCTTTACGCAACCCCTTTCCCCCGCAAACACCAGCGTAATCCTCAGCCTGTAAAATGAAAATGGACCCACCCCGGGGCCTCTCCTAGCGCTACAGTTAGTCCCGAGCATTTGAAAAAAAATCTAGCCTCTCTTCTCCCCGTAGAATTGCAATGTTTCAGACCCGCAAAGGTACTGGTCGTCCATCTTGAGGACATAAGCGAACATGAATGCTTTGATATACAATCAGTTACAAGATTTTTGAGGCACGTCCAGAGCTTTGGACAGCTGATACTAATTCCCAGAGCAATTTCTTAGGTGGGTCTCGCAGCCTTATTCCTCCCAGACTCTCCTGGGGTAGAGAGCTCTCTGTATGGCTTGGCTCCAGTGAAACATTAATATTTTTTTTTTGACAACCTGTTACACAAGGGCCTGTGGACTCTCCAAAAATACAGATGGTGAAAGGTGGCAACAGAAAGATTGACTACACTACTGTGCAAAAGAGGATTCGTGAACTTTAAACACAGCAAAGCAATCGCATTGATTTCTGATGGACGGGTTGATGTTGACTTGTTCTTGTCGATCTATCTAAGGGAGAATCTAAGGGAGAAATTTGTTAATTTAAGAAGAACAAAAAACAAGAAGAACAAAAATTCTTCATTCTTGTTGACAGATCTCATCAAGAAATGCATATCTGTCCACTTTTAGTATGTACAATACAATACAATACAATTTAATTTGTATAGCGCCAAATCAAGTAGTTAAGTAAAGTAAATTTTATGTATATAGCGCCTTTCACAAGCCGGGGCACAAAGCGCTTTACAATCAGAAACAGAAATTCAGCGATACAGGATAAGAATACTACTTACTTTTAAATGTTAATCACACCAACCTAAACCTGCCCTTCATTTCCAGGTGAACGACGTGAGCTTGGCCTCCATTCCTCACACGCGGGCCATCGCCGTGCTGCAGCAGCCCTGCCCGATGCTTCGCCTCACCGTCATGCAGGAGAAAGGTTTCAAATCCAGGGAGCCACGCTCTGACCATCACCCCTCCCCCTCCTCCTCCTCCTCTTCCTCCTCCTCGTCCTCCGCATCTCCCCCCGGCCACGGCAACGCCACGTCCAGCTACAACCCGGG
The DNA here is from genome assembly GCA_900312935.1 of Carapus acus. Classification (NCBI taxonomy): domain Eukaryota; kingdom Metazoa; phylum Chordata; class Actinopteri; order Ophidiiformes; family Carapidae; genus Carapus; species Carapus acus. Next base: position 16,377 of record OMPJ01010641.1, read on the forward strand.
CGCCGTGCTGCAGGTGGCGCTGGTGAAGTCGCACCGCGCCGAGGCGCTGGGCATCAAGCTCATCCGAAAGTCGGACGAGAGCGGCGTCTTCATCCTCGACCTGCTGGCCGGAGGTCTGGCCGCCAAAGATGGTAAACTGAGGAACAACGACAAAGTGCTGGCCATCAACGGGCAAGACCTGAGGCACGGCTCCCCGGAGAGCGCAGCCCAGATCATCCAGGTAACCATCAGGGACAGCGCCTCACGGTGGTGAAGAATAGGAAGAGTCATAAGACTGTATGAATCTACCTCTTATCTAGCACTGTAGAGGTAGAGGGTCGCTGGTTGAACTACAGGCTCCCTCTAAATAATTTTGTGAGTAAAACTTAATCAAGTTGAGGGAATAATGCAAAATGAAACCAAGTAGACTGCCACGGTGCAAACCAAGCACACGCTGTTTACTTTGGCTGCTGGTGACTGTCTACGTTTTCCCACAACCACGTGTGCCGATGAGAGAGGAGTTCAAACAGTTGCAGAACACTTTAAACAAATTGAAATAAAGAATGTGCCTGTTGTTTGAGTAGCTTCAACTCTCCTATCTATAAATACCACCTTAAGAAATGGTCTGAATTTGATCGAATTGATGGAGCAGTTGAAAGGGAAACACAGTGGAAGGTCACAACGTTAAGAGAGTAGATGTAGATGTCAAATTGCAAAAGAAAAAAGCCCAAAATTGCAACATAGGCCATTTTTAAAAAAAGAACTGTGGGGATTTCATTTGATCCTTTATCTGATGAATTTTTGCCTTTTTTTTTTAATCTTTTATAGGCCAGTGAGGTCCGGGTGAACTTTGTGGTAATGAGGCCGGCAGAAGCCCAGGAGGAAGGAGGGAGCGGCCGGGAGGGCCGAGCAAGCCGCCGGGCACCTGAGGCGCAGTACTTCAGACGCCGCTCCACCTTCATGAAGGTAAACAGCAGCACTTCCTGTTTCCTCCAGCGCTGCACACACAAGCCGGCAACATCCACCCCCGTGATCCCACTCCACATGCCAGGGGTGAGAAAGTTTGAGAGCAGACACCTGCGTTGGTGAGCGGAGATGAAAGCTCCTCTCCGTGTGCCTGCTGATCAAAAGGTCTGAGCTGCTGCTCGCCTCCTCTGCCGCCACCGGGCCACTGGCCTGTTGTTTTTTTTTTTTTTTTCCTTTTCCCCCTCTCCTAGTTTGGTTTCTCTGGGGTGGCAGGGGATCAAAGCTGGCGACAGTTAGCTTTCGCCTGCCGAGCGGAGCCTTTTCGTCCTGCTGTGGGAGCGGGGGGAGGGGGCCGGGCTTCCTGCTGTGGGAGAGGGGAAAGGGGGAGGAGGAGGAGGAGGAAGAGCACCCCTTCCTCCTCCCCTTCAACTCCCCACCCCCAGCTTCCCCTCTTGACCGTTTACAGACTCGGCGGAGCGACTGTGGCGCTGACGCGAGCCGTCGTTTTCCACACGTCCTCCCCGCTACGAGAGGCGAGTGTGGATCCCGGCACGTGGCCTCGACTCTTGCCTCTCAGCTGCTGCTCGGGGCCCCACATTTGTTGCTACGAGGGCTTTTGAAAGACAAATCAATTAAGGCCCCGCAGTGTTCGCACAGAAGCCATCAGCACATTCGCCAGCTACCCCCAACCTCTCATTTTTCTTGCAAGATTAAGAATTCTGCACCCTTGGAGTGGATGTTAGCAATCAAATACATACTTATCAGTTAATTGCTGCATCCTGCACCATGTATTGTATTTACTACTATTATGCAATGCACAAATATGTACAACTATACAAAAATACAACTCACGATAATGAATTAATCTGTGTTGAGTGTAATAGTCAGATTTTTAGAATCAAAATGAAAGAGAAAATAATGCCTTCATGATGTTCTCAATGTCTCAGTCTGAATTTATTCATCGTCTGTCCTTTGTCGGTGTCTGTAGGATCCCCCAGGTGGCTTCTCCAGCCAGGAGAAGACGGTGAGCTTAAAGAAGGAGCCTCGGCTCTCGCTGGGCATCACCATCGCGGGGGGGAGGGACTGCCGCAGCCGCCTGCCCGTCTACATCACCAGCATCCAGCCGGTCGGCTGCCTGTACCGAGACGGCACCATCAAAAGAGGTACGAGCCAGCCAAACCCAAAATGTACCTGCCGAAACATCCTCTGTGGTGCTGGGAATGTTGTTGATCTTCGACTCGATTTGTGTCCCTCAGGGGACGTCCTGCTCAGCATCAACGGCGTGGACCTGACCCAGCTCAGCTACAGCGAGGCCGTGGCGGCGCTGAAGGCTCAGACGGCCCAGTCCCAGGTGGTCCTCCGCGTCATCCAGACGGTCTCCGAGGACCCGGAGGAGGACGGCGACGCATCCAGCAGGGACGAGCTGGACCCGCCAGAGGACATGCGGGAGGACTGTCTGAACTGGACCCCGCTGTGGACCCGCTGGCTCGGCCTGCCCAGGTACCAGCTTTAGATTCACCAGGCCTAAACCCCTGATATTGTGTTTTTGTGTGTTTTGTGATGCGAGCGATGTTTGTTGCGGTTCCAGCTCCATGCACTGGTGCAGGGACATCGTCCTGCAGAAGACCAACAACGACAGCTGGGGCTTCAGCATCGTGGGCGGCTACGAGGAGAGCCACGGCCAGCAGCCCTTCTTCATCAAAACCATCGTGCCCGGCACGCCCGCTCACTTCGACGGGCGCCTCAAGTGAGTCGCGCAACACTCGGACACCACACGACGCCCGCACTGCACACTCGCTCACCCGCGCTTTTCTCCAGGTGCGGCGACGAGATCGTGGCGGTGAACGGAGCGACCACAGTGGGGATGAACAACTCGTCGCTCATCCCCATGCTCAAGCTGCAGAAGAATAAAGTCACGCTGACCGTGGTGTCTTGGCCTGGGAGCCTGGTGTAGCAGAACAAACACAGACGCACACATTCACATTCTTTTCATTCAGTAGCCGGCTGGCGTACACATGTGCGCACGCACACTCACTTCAGCCCTGCTGAGCTTCATTTCTCAGCGGGTCACTCGTCCTAACTTCATGTACGTGGAGGTAGGGCGACTTCCTCTCTGTCTGTGCCTCACTTTTGATGGCCGATGTAATTAACTCCTGGACTAAATCACTAGATTCCTCTCAGAGGCACAATTTCAGCCAAGTCAGTGAGCGCAAGGGGTCAAATCAGGGTGCAAAATGAATCAGTGGTGCATCATCATCCTCTGGGCTAATTGGAAGGAATGTTTTTATTTTTTTTATATGTCATGTATTCCCATCTGATGTTAAGCTATACTGTCGTTTTGCTGTTGGAAAGGGCTTTTTGTCATTTTACAAGCTCAGACGATTCGAGCGATTTCCACACAGAGCAAGTTCAAATGAATAATCAATCGCTTGTACTTGCGTAGCTGTGATGATACAATGTAGTTCGTACATACAGCAAAATCAACGACCGCTGACTGTGTAGAACGATGCCAAAGATGGGGAAATCGTCCCGGGGAAGTATCGGTTTCGCCACGACTGAATTGTGATTTGACGTGTGACAAGATTCGGCGTTGTGCAATCCAGTTGGATGATTTAGCTACATACCGGCTGGCTTGTGAGCCTTCTCGCTGAGTTGTGTCATGGACGATTAAACCTGGTTCATCCTCAGGGGAGCTGAGCTGCCACTGACTTTATAAGGGACGTGTGGGGTCAGAGGGCAGCGTGGACAAGGACCAATTTCATCTCTTTGACAGTGAATGGGAGACCTGGACCAAGTTGATTTGTTACAGAATGGCGTGAGTTTATTTCCAACTGATGCTGGTTGCATTATGATGACGCTTTAGTTTCACGTATGATTCTTGTCCACTGACTGGCTTTGTATTTATTGTAGTAGGACCTGTGTTGAATGTCTGGGATGAATAGGTGGCGCCTAAAGGGTTTTCTTGCCTTTGTAATCTCCATTCTAACCAAAATGTTATTAATTCTGCCATCACCTTCAGGCCTCGCGTCTCCCATTGAGACTGGCCGGTTAGGACAGGTCTCTTTTTAGAATCTTTCCTTGTGGCCTTCACAGATCTTTTGAGACGGTGAATCAGTCAGAATGTTTCATAATTTGTCACATCGAGAGTGGCTACAGAATAAAGCTCTAGATTTCTATGCATTTGTCCATTTTCTTGCCTCCATTTTTCTTTTTAACCTTTCTGGTTCATCTACGTTTCGCCTGTGCTGTCACTGGACCCCCAGGAAGGATTTGGGACTGCACCCCATCCATCATTATGTGCGGTGTGCTCGTGGTTCAGTCTGACCCCTAGTGGGCATAGACTGTACATACTCAGAATTTCAGTACCTTTGAAGTCACAGTTACACCAAACTACCAATAGTGATAAGAAGTGCGATAAATATCTGTAGCTGTGTCCCTTGGCAGTAGCAATATGACATTTTAACTAAAATTATGAGACTCAGTACTGAAGAGCTGCAGGGGGTAAAATGAGGGTGATGCTTCTGACCACATACAAACCACAGACCACCCATAACTAACCCAACATTTTTGAATCCTGCCAATCAAAAGAATTCCCTTTTCGGAGTTAGACATAGTAAAACTTCCACCTCCATCCGTTTTACACATAATTGGAAAAAACCTGATGCATTCAGTCTATTTTCTGTCTGAAAGTGTGAAGAGCTCTCATGTCATTGCCCTGAAAACCTCTGCTAACCGCAAAAAAAAAAAAAAAAAGGCTCACAATGTGAGGGTTGAAGGAAAACAAAAGGACCATAAAATCAGCCCCAATGAAGCCTGGTGGTGTCTGTGCTCGGGGTAGTGGGAGGGTTGAGGGTGGATTGCAACGACCTAACACCGGGGCCTGAGTACTGCGGTATTCGCTCCTGTCCCGGCTGCTAATCCATAACGCATGAGGAGCAGCAGGAGCAGAATTCCTCGGTCCTACGCACGTGTCGAGTAACTGCAGTCTGCCCTGTTAACTTAACAAGTCAGCACCTTGTTAAACATGACAAACAGCCGTGTCACCAGAGGACACGGCGCCACGCTCGGATCTGCTCCGCTGACAACATGATCTGATGGTCCAGGAGACAAATCACAGAAATGAGGGAGGAGGGAAATCCAAATTGACTGTTTATTCGTCTGTCTCTGTGGGGATTAGGTCATCATGACAAACTTTTTTTTTTCTTTTTCTTTTTTTTTTACAGGAAATGTAACAAGGACAAAACACTGCCAAGAGAATCTGTAATCTCCTTTCAACCAGAGGTCAGTCTGGACTTTGCTTGTGGCTAACCAGAGGCACTCTTAATACGTCGCGTTGCAGCAATCTCGAAACATGATTCAGTAAAAAAACAAAACAAAACAAAAAAAACTGCAAAAGAGAAAAAAATTCATTTAACACTGGCCAGAATGATGAAAACAAAGGGACCATCTGCTCCTCGAGAGGGTGAGGGTGGAGATACACGAGTTTCCTCACACATCAGGAAGACCAGAAACACAACATGAGGGAATTTCTGTATGACAAAATCAGTGTGTGTGTGCATGTGTGTGTGTGAGTGTTGAGGGGTCTTCCAGTGGAGACGAAAGAGTTGACCTTGCTGTGTTCTGGTCGCTGGCGTGTTACAGGATGACATCGTCGTTGGCATATCACTTTGCTGTTGCCATGTAGCGGCCGTGGTTCGGGTAAAAAAAATAAAATAAAATCGAAACAATGAAAAAACAAACAAATGTGTCGTTCGCCGAGCTTGAGCACGCAATTCGGGGTCCAAACTCTGGCATGGCGTAGGTAATGTGGTAACTACACTATATGGCTTACAAGGTTAACAGGTCCGTATAAACTAGGGAAGGTACATAGACGTCTCCCGATGAAATAAAAAAACGATAACACTATGGTACAGCAAAATGTTGGCAGAAATCAAAACTTAACAGCTATGTAACGTTGATGTAAACAATGATATACCACTGTACAGCTTATTCTAAACATGATATATACAAGTCAAGTTCTTTTTGCTAGCTAGTTCCCAAGTACAAGGGGTCAAAAGGGTTGTAACAAGAAAAAACAAAACAAAAATATCTAGCTCGGGCCGATAACGTACGACGTACGTTGAGCAAATCCAGACATGGTGCTGACTTGCGAAGTACTGGATTGGATGGAGGGACACCCGACAAACAGCTTATTCGACAGTCGGTACTTTGCTGTATCACCCTGAGGCCTTCCTCCTCTTACAGGATGTGTGTGTGTCTGTGTGTGTTTGTGTGTTTTAATCGTACGTAAGGCAAAAGCTGCGTGGGGAGGAGGGTGGGAGCATCGAATTCTTTGCGAGGGAGCGTCGGAGAGACTTTGGGGCAAAAGCACATTGAAAAAA
>OMPJ01010642.1:0-18751 GCA_900312935.1 Carapus acus
TATCCCAAATAATTTATAATTTATTTATTATTATACAATAATAAGAATAATAAGAATAATGATAATAATACATTATTATTACGAAATAATTGTAATAATGCATGTTCGTTTACAATGTGATTCTATGAGTATAGACAGCCAAATTTAAATTAGAGCTCCTTAGACTTTTATAGTACCAGCAAATGAAATGTTTGACAACCATGCAGCCTATTGAGATTGACTCCAATTTTTATCACACAGTGTGAAATTCAATATATATAGAAACAAACACATAGTCTGACATTGTGTGTGTGCGATTTATACACTAAAAGATGCCATTCCTGTGTAACTGTTGCTGTGTTTCTTCTTCGGCAGCTGAAACGCCTGAGTGCAGCAGTGAGCCACGGAGGCGGCAGGAGTCAGCTCTTGGAGGAGGGCTCACTGCCTCGCAACCTCCTGGAGTCTGCTCAAAGCTGCGTGGTGGATATTGTATCGGGCAGCTCCCAGCCTCTGCTTTCTTCCACCACCACAGAGTGGGCGCATTCTGTCAAGAACATCCTGCATAGGTCTGAATCAACAGAGACTCCCCCTCTCTTTTTCAAACGCTACAGTCTTTATCGCCAAACTGCTTGTTTGCTCATTTGTTAATGGCTGGTTTGGTATTTATCTTTGCTGCTGATGTAGAAAAGGCCTGCGCATCATTCCTGAGTCTGAAATTGGATTAGCCGCTATTTATGCCTCTTGTGAGAAATACTGCAATCCATCCGATGTAATGACAGACACAGGTATGGAAAATCAGGTGACTTGAGAAAAATGGTTAAAAAAAAAAAAACGGTCTCTCCACTGGAGCTTTTTACTTTGCATTTGTTTTTGCTTTTTAAACGCACCCCTTCACATGGTTACAAAACTAATGAAAACATCTTTCAGACACGGCTCAAAATGTGACACCCAGAATTCCAAGTGCTTCGCTGTCACAGACCTCTGCTGTTGAGGAGACGGTGCTGGCAGCCACATCTCAGAACATCACAGCCTATGCTCCCAACACAGAGCAATCACAAGGGTACAAATCTATACAGAGTACAATCAAGTCAGAGGTTTAAGTCTTGTCACCAGGTGGTGGCATCCTCTGTAACCATCAGCGATTATATTTTCATCAGGACTGAGCTACCTGAGGTGACTGGCATGACAACAGTGGGAGAAACTCCAGAGAGAAGACAAAGAGGCATCAGCAGTCAGCTCAGTCAACATGCACATGAAGCTCAGAGATATACTAACCCATGTGTAGTGGCCGGCACAGCAAGCTCATCTCGCAACACGGAGGAGAACGCCGGATCACAGTGGAAAAAACCTAAAACCAAACTATCAGGTACAGGATTATCATAAATATACATAAATATATTGTTCATTTGTTGGTTACATTAGATCGACTTCACTGGCATTGTGACAAATTGAATTGAATTGAATTGAATTGAATTGAATTGAATTGTTGATGGTGTAGCCTCAAAAGATCACATCTTTCTGTCTTGCAGTCTCTGAGGGAACAAATGGTAAAATGCGATCACAGCCGCCCTTTTCTCAACACAGTGGTGGTATGAAGACCTCTCCAACAAAGCACTCCCCCCAGAAACAGCAAACTCTGACCACCTTCTTCCAACCAGTTGCAAAGAAAAGGTAAATAAGCTGCACATGATAAATACAGCGAACACAGCAGCGATCCTTTTTGTTTTCACATCACGTCAGAGGGTAGAGGATCTGTATTGATTGCTTCTGTCCCATCAAGGCCTCTTGAGGATGAAGATTCTGCCGTTCAGTCACAGGCAAAGCGGGCAATAATGGCAGATAAGGCCCCTGCAGCCAGGGCACAGAGTCCATTGGTGTCAGACGATGACCTGTTTGCTGAAAGCTCGGATGTGGAGGTGACTGCTGGTGCTGCCAAAGACAAATCACCCAGTAGAAAGAGGAAGGAAATGGATGAGGAGATAGAAATGGAGGAGCTGGAGTCCATCATGTCTCTGGATATGGACTGCTTGGATGAGCCAAACTCAACCCGTCAAAGCCAGGAAGCACAAGTGAAGGATCAGAGTTCAGCTGAGCAGAAAACAAAGTCAACCACCACAGACTTACTGTCTGCAAGGAAGAAGCAACGACTCCATTCAGAGGAAAGCAGCAGAAATAAGCCAACGCCACAGGTGGACTTGCCTAAGGCCTCAGTGTCCACAAGCATCCCAAATTACAAACCGCCGCAGAGTGTGCCATCATCCGATGACAGCCAGAGATTGCAGCCTGTTAAAAAGGAGAAGGAATCTTTCTTTGAGGTCTGTCATCCACAGATGTGAAGAGAATTCTTCACAAGAATATCATTCAAATGTCATCTGGACTTTGCCTTTGCAGAGGAGCACCGCTGTTGATGCTGAAATACTCCCGGCCAAGGACAAAACTGAGACTCTTCTGCCGCCAGTCACTGTCAAACAGGAGCACAGAGTAAGTCTCTCTCTTACAGTGTAAGTAGCTTTAAATGCAGGTGGTGACCCATCCAAGCATTTGTACTCTGACATTTGCTTGTCTGCCTTGTGCAGGTGTCAGAGATAAATGAAGACCTTCCAAAAAAGCTGGTGTTAGTGGAGGTCAGGTCGCTCACCACGACAGCAGCCCCCAAAGCCAAAGCACAGGAGATAATGTGGAACAACAGCACAAAGAATTTCAAGCGTTTCCGCAAGGTCAGAAAAAAGCACAACCGAGCCTGAGCAACGCAGCAACGCTGAACAGTGAAGGATGAGTCAGTGTTGATGCGTTGGCATGTGACATGTGACAGGTCCAGGTGCCGGGCACAGAGGAGTCGCGACACATCATCGGAGGCACCGACCTGCTGACCCACAGCAAGGACAAAAATTCCGACCTGGGCGAATGGCTGAAAAATGCAGCTGAGGTACACGCGCATCTCTATCTCACATTTGCTGTCTTTGACCAGCCCGAGCCCAAAGTTCATCCTCTCATCTGACCCGTTTCAGGAGGAGCAGCAGAGCAGACGGGATGAGAGCATAGGAGATGACCTGTTCAGGTGAGGATGTGCGTCCTCTCTTTGTAGAGGAAAGCTTGTTTTCACACTCACAAACAAATACAGGGGCTGTAACAAGCGTGGGAAATCCCTCAACACAATGTGGTGTATCCAAAAGGTGCTTGAAAGCGATTAAAATTCTAACTGGATTATTGCTGTAATCACAAAAGAATTGCATTCTGACTGAGAGTTTTGTTTTTGGTTAGTTTTGGATATCGTTGATGTAGTGAAGAATATAAAAAGTGCTAGCCTCAAGCTGTAAACATATACTTAATAATACAGTTTTGAGTTCGAAAAGGACTTATATTTGACTCAAGACAAATATGTGGAAAAAAAATACGTTTTCAGACGTGTTGTTAACTCAGTGGGGAAAAGATGCTCCCATGAAGTTATAGTCAGAGGCAGCCTGAGCTGGTGAGAGCTGGTGACCTGGGGCCACGAGTGACAGCTCGGTGTCCCTCTCCGTCACAGCTCTGTGAGTGGTTGCCTGAGTGATGGAGGTGATGTAACCTGGTGCAGTTGCCGTGTTTTCTGTGACTACGCAGAAAAGACACGCAGTGAATTGATTGTTTTGTGTGTATTAGGCCCGAGCTGTTTGATCACAAGTCATGCTCGGTCAGTCATGCGTGTCCAGGGAACAGATTCTACAGCAAAAATAAATAAAGAATAACGCCGTATTTTTTGGTAGGCTGAAGTTTCCAGGCATGGTTTAGAGGATAGGGCACCTGTTTACTTAAAGCTGTGTCAACACCAGCAATGTTTTACTGTGCTTAATTTGTGCTGTTCTTATTGTTTGTCCTAAACGCGTCTGAGGACATTGAGGGATGATCCATGAGGAATGTTAAAAGCCTAGCCAACGTCTTTGGTGACATGTGCCCTCATATCAAGTGTGTGTTTGCGTCTATACCCGATGATAGGTACAACCCGAGCAAGTTATCAAGGAGAAGATGAGGCTTGTGGATCAAGTTCCTTTTGAAGGGAGTCATTTCAAAGTGACAAGAAGCACTAAACTCACACCGTTACCACCTAATCACAACTGCTGCTTTTTGCTTTTCACCAATAATGTCAAAGAATGTTAAAAAAAATCTGAATTGTTATTTTATTATGTTCCCTGAAGTATGTTGATTGTGTTAAGTCTATGACGATGAAGCCACTGTTGTGCAATGTAACAATACATGTTGTGTTCACCGAGTTTCCTCAAAGGTTTTATTTGTCATAATAAAAAATACAGTTTACAAAAACCTTACAAACTCTTCAATTTTACAAGAGCGTCATCAAAACTCTACATGCTCAAAGCAGCAATTCCTCTGTTTGGAATTTAAGACTTGGTATTCCCTGGTTGTACTTGGACTAGAAACTAGTGAGAATTGAGTGATTCAAGTAGTACCTGCTAAACCGTCCTGTCAGGCACATGCACAGATCTGACGCCTTTCACATTAGTCGTCGCCATGGCAGCAAACACCCCGCCAAGCTCTCTACATTCACAGCAAGTGCCACACACGCGTATATATACTGTATGTATACGAGGCAAGTTAGTCTTTTCACACAAAGTTCTTTTTAAGTGGACAAACCTGGTTTACCAAATTAACCCATCTGAAAATGATCTCAGTTCTTTATCTTCACAGTGTGAAGCGGACTTTAAAGGGGAGACAGATCATTTTGCTCTTAGGTCCTCTCAGATGTGCCACAGTTATTTGTGCATATTAAACAGGTCCACTTACAGCGTTGAGTGTGGGGTCTGAGACCACCTGAAGCACTTTGAACTAGGTGTGAAAAGTAGTGTGAAGTCTGTGCAGACACACAGGTCTTATCTGAGCACAGCAAAGTGAGGCGAGTTAATTACATTGGCTTCCGGCTGTTCAAACACCTGATCCACTGGTTCAACCGGCACAGGGGAAGAAGTGATTCTCAGGTAAAGCAAATACTTCAGTTAAATTAAGCTTACTACATGATTGACTTGCTTCCTAAAACCAATACAAATCTGTATCAAAAATACACACATGGACACAAAATAAAACTTCCCTGTGCTTCATCAAGCAAATAGGTTGCTCTTGAGGTTGACAGATGTGGTGAGATAATCCGCCCTGGACTTGTCTGGGTTCTCATGACACTATTCCGATCTATTCTGATGAATATTCAAATGAAGTAGAACACAGTCTCGGCCGCTCCTTCCACCAGCCAACTCTTCCAGCATTTTGTCTTAACGTTCACAGCTGCTGATGTCAGGCAACAGTTCAATGCCTGCATGCATATATTTGACATCTACACCAAAGCAATATTCAAGACTGTGTAGAAAAGCATCAAGGAATTATTGAAAGAATTCTAAGCCTGGCGCATATCTAGAAGTAAAACGCTCATTCAAAATCTAGTTGTCATTTCCACTACTTTGTTAGTCAGAAAAGCGATAAAATTGCACTACACTAAGGCATTACCCTGACACTGGCTGTCAACCACTATGGAAAAAGCGGTCACGTCACCAAAAAATAAAAAGGAAAAGCAAAATCACAGGGAGTGCATGAGTTGCATACAGACATCACGTATGCATTTACAGTAGAAGCACACTCTGTGAATGACAGCATTGCAAGTAAAGCAGAGAGGACACCTTGCTACAGTCACTGTGTAGAACCTCTCTGAGGGAGATGTTTGGCACTTCACAAAACACTGTCCACCGTCACAATATGGAAAGCAAATCGGAATGGCATAGGTACACAAGCCGAAGCAGGTTGCTGTGTGCTGGAACATCCCGAAATCCTCATATTGTTCAGTAAGTCATAGTATAGTAAGAATGGAGAACATCAAAATGTTGGGGACACTGTTAGGAGTCACGACAGTAAAAGCTTTGTAACGTTTGAAACTTTTAACTTCTATATTTTCTTCTTAAAGTACCTTTCCTGCGGACACAAAAGTTTGTTGATACAAATCTTATGTCCAGTGGCTAGCCTGGTTGCATCAGTGCCACAGCTGATTGCCTAATTCTAGGTGGTCAGTGTTCCGATGGTGGCTTTTTTCAGCATGCTGGTGTCGCCTCTGAAAATAAGTGTTTAGGTATAGTTTGTGGCTGCATTGTCATGTTTTGATATGCTTTGGTCTAGTGATGCGACTCTTCACAGACAAAACTCAGATGAGGAAACAACACGTGAAACTACTGAATATGATAGTTCCCTGTGTTGCAAAGGTTGGAAGAGTTTGAGCGTGTCTTGAATTACCTTTACACAATAATATTGTCTGCAGTGACGAATGTTCAAGTCTCTGCATCTGGATTCGGAAATAAATGGCTGGCTTCCTGAGAGGCAGGAACGACTCGAATGACGTGAAGTTGGCTGCAGTGGACCCCAGGTCACCGCAATTTGAATGTCTCCAACACAGGAAATTAACCATGAGTGTCTAAGAATAAATTAAGATGTGCAGCTGAACAAAATGTGCTTTAAAGCCTGTGAGAATTACTAAAACCAAATCAACCACTACAACCCTTTTAACGAACCGTGTATCGCTCAAAATGTAATAAAAAGAAAAACAATGCCCCATTTCACAGAAAATAAACAATATGGGTATAAGCCTACAATATTTGTTTATGGATGCCATGCCATTTATATCGCAAGGCAATTACTATTAAAATGTTATAGTTTAGATGGTGATAAGTTAAAAAAATAAGACAATTCTTAAGACCATGGTTTAGGCTGTTTGTGTCTATTACCCTCAGTACTGTTGATAACTGAATAGCTGTTGCTGCATTATTGAGATTGGCACATACTCTTGGTGTGTAAAAAGACATAAACAGCTAAATAAATTAACATTTGGCAGTTGGGAGATGTAGAGGTTAGAGATATCTGGAGTGGACATTATTGGCACATGTCAGACCAGACAGTGCAGTCCAGATAATTAGTGAACACCTGGAACGTTTTGGTCGACCCGAAGCTGTAATGGTTAAGTTTGGATAAAAAAAGTTATTGACGTAAATAAAGCTCAACCGGCATTCCTCCTGCTGGGGGGAATGCCAGTAATATAGCCATTACAAACTTTGCTCCACCCTGAACACCTCTTCAAATGAAATTATTCCCTCCGTTGGTGATGAGTTTCTCCTTCTTCTTGTGTCTTTTCAACAGACAGGAGGCGATGCCCAAGGCTCCGCCCTTTAAAAAGCGAACAAAGTTGTCTCCCACTAACGGGCCCATGGCAAACAGACCTGGCTCCTTGGTGCACTCAAAAGAGTAGGGCTGGATGTCAATGGGGTTGTGCTTGCAGGAGATAGGCTTGGCCGGATCCATACCGAGGTACTGACCCTGATCCTTCAGAAAGAACAAATTAGGGTTGGTCCCGATCAGAACCAGAGCCATGGAGATCTTAAAAGCCTTGAAGCAGTTGTTCCCCTGCAGCAAGCACTTCATGCCGGGCTGGAAGGACACCACACAGTGCTCAGGAAAACTGGTGTACTGGAGAAACGTGCCTACGCTGGCGCTACCTGCGTTGGTCCCTGTAGCAAGCTGGGGTTTGGAACACATCTTGGCACATACTGAGGAAGCAATACTGGTTGTATGCTGTCCGTTGGGGGTAGACATGGGGGCCATGTTGGTGTAAGTATGAGATGACATCATGTTGTAGACCTTGTGGTATTCGGGGTAAAGTGTCTTAGGCAGCTGTTTGAAGATGAGGTCAGGGTTGTCGGTGTTCTTTCGAAAAACATGGAGCACGCTGATGTTGTTGTTGCAAGCACACAGAACAGCATCTGCGGCGCTCAAACCGGCGCCTACAATCAAAACCGGATCGCAGCTTGCATCCAGCTTCCCCTGGCTCACGGCGAGCCCGAGATCTGAGATGCTGTGGAACACGAAGGGAAGGTCCTCCCCTTCTACATTTAAGCGAACAGGCGAGTCGGACGCACCAGTGGCTAAGACTACGTTTTCCGCAAAGAGAGAAAAGGGAATGTGGGTTTCATTCTGCACCTGCTGGTACCCCCTGACTTCCCACAGAGCCCCGCCTTCTTCGGGCTTTTCACATTCAACTCCGTTGCCCTCAAAACCCTCGTTCATCCCCTCTCCCACCTTTACACCCCCTCGATTAGTGTGCCTACTCTCCAGGCCTTCATCCTCAGGCCCCCGGCTAAGTTTGCGGACACTAGTTACGTAGGTGTTGTCAACAAAATTGTTTTGGAGGCCCTTTATCTTCACAAAGTTACGATAGTAGGATGAGATCTCCTCTGGAGTGGCTCTGTCACTTACATCCCTGGAGGGAAAACAAACAGGGGACAGCAGATGATGAGAGATATCAGAGACTAAACCCGTCAGGCACAGTCTGTCTTGTCGCCATTCCTTTTGCTCAGTACCTTCTTTTCCCATTGCTCAAGTCTCTGTAGTTTACCCCAGGAAGCTCCATCCAGATGCCAAGACTGATAGTGAGCATGGAGCCTTCCATGGCCTGCAAGACAAAACGGAAAAGGAATCAGAGGGAAATGCCATCCTAGTTGATGAACTGATTTGTCTCGCGTCACTGGCTGGCGAATGTCTGATGATCCAACTCACATGCCAGGCACCTCCGGGCGTAGACTTTCCGAGGACCAGATGTGGGATGTTTTGCTGTTTGTCCCTTCTCCACTGGAGAACTGGTGGGAACTCGTAACCAAAGTCAGCATCGGGGTGGAGCAAAGTGTCAAACAGTACAGCCACGGGGTTCCTCGACCTTCCCTCGAGACCTTCGCTCAGGTATTCCAGATCCTGCAGAGAACGGACCGTCACGACCCGCTTGCTGACGAGTGTGAGCACACACTCCAAATATGTCACTCACCTGCTCGGTGATGGGTAGGTGCTTGGTCTCCTGCAGTTTTTGGTATAATATTGGGTTGGGATGAGCAGCGCTGGCGTCGAGATACGGCTTATAACCGCTCAGCAGGTAGGACAGACAAATCCCTGATGGTCCGTTGCCTAAAAGACAAGGATACGGGTAAGCATCAGTTAAGGTTCGAGCACAAATGTGAACTACAGTGGTTTGGAAGAGGAACACAGAAAAAAGAGGAACAACAGGCCCCTGTTGAGTAAAATCTAGAGTTGTGGAATTTCCAGTAGAGAGGGAGAGTAGCTCACCGATGATGACGACGGGCAGAGTGGGCGGGTGCCCTTGATGCAGAGTCTCTTCCAGAAGAGGCATGGCTGCGGCCTGTGCCAGACCCAACACTGGAAAAGAGGAGAGGGGGGACACCGGCGGGTCAAGATGGTTTCAAAGCTGGGGCCCATTCATGTTCTGGCTCAGATTATTTGAGGCAGGTTCAAACCGGCTTTCTCTTTGTGCCGGCACGTCGTTGTTGTTTTATGTTAGCTTTGTGTCTGCACGTCACTGTTGTTGTGACAGGTTAGTCTAGGAAGCAGCGCTGTCTCCATCCCGCGTCACCAGCTGACTCAGAAACACACAGGGGGAATAAAGAAGCAGCCATTCATCCCATTATTGTGCTCTTCTCTTGCACAAACACCCGGGTCCCTCCCCCTCGCTGTCTGGGGCTTCACACACGTGGGAGCGCCCCGCCACAACACAGCGTGCCACCGGGCCTCGCGCTGGGGCTGTCCCGCCAGTTTCCACACACACCCCATAATATCCAACAGGTCCTCTCGCTGATAAAGTCTCTGCTAACTCCTGTGCTGCTCACCAAACAAAAGGGGACTCCTAATCAGATTTTTGCAGGGGCTTAGAGATGTTGTGAAACGTTGCTATTGAGAATGTGTCGTGTGTGCGCGCATTACACGACAGTGCCATTGTGTGCCCGTCGGGCAGCAAATCCCCCTTGATCACTCCTACGAGTGGGCTCTAATCCCGCTGGACTTGTTTATGTCTTTACGGCCCATTTTCAAACGGCAGCTCCAATGAGAATTTTGCTCCTGGCATGTAGACGGCCTGAGCTATCAAAGCTCGACCCTCAAAAGCCCGGCAGCGTCGCCCTAAACACACAAAGTCGAACCAAAATATCCACTTGTTCCATTTTCAGAGTAATCCAGACATCACTCACACTGCTCTGATTCCAAAAACTCTGGACGCACTTCACTTAACCTCCATGTCTCCCTCGCCCTTTCCCGCTAACTCATCTATCTTTCAGCCCTTCCCCCCGTTGATGGGAGCGCAGTCTTGCGGGCTAACGAATCGTCTCTAGTCTTCGGCCAGTTTGCCCCGACTGGGATTCTTCTCGTCCTGCGTGTCATGTTTTGACAACACCGTAGACCCCGTTTGGCAGGCTGGAACTGGTATTTCCCTGCGGCTGCTCAAATTAACCTCTGACCATTTATTATGGCCTTTTTCGAAGATAATGGAAATAGTTGTGAGGAGCGAGACGGTAAAACAAAACCACAACTGCTCCTGGCCAGCTAGCTTTGGGGGCAGCTCTCAAGGATTTGTAGCTGTACTCACAATGAGCAGCGAGCCAGAGTAGTTGGACATTTTCACGGGTGGACAAACTGAATGTGAAAGTACCTACAACTTGCAACGTGACACCCTGTGACCACAACTATAGTGTAGCCTGAATATGGGCTCAAGTATCTAAACACAACTTCATCATTTATTTTGCATCTAATCCAAATCCACTGAATTGCCGACTGCAGTTGATTTTCTAGGTTGAACACAGAGAAATACAGAGAAAAATCCAAAACCATTTTTCAGTAGAAGCTGAGGCACATATTTCAACATTCCTTTCAGCATTTTTTTGCTGTTTGGGACTCTTTGTGGACATGCATGTTCTGCACATGCCTGTGAAGAAGGCAGTCCATACTATTCTAGAACATAATGTACTCTGAATTCCCGATTATCTGTGGACACTATTCGAAATAATCCCAAACATTTGCTTCACAATGCACTGGACCAAATTTCTTAATTTTTTCAATACTTGAATCCACCCGCCTCACGGTAAATGTTACTCATTTGATGTACACAACCACACACACGGAAAAATTACGACAGAATGTCGTTTTTCCTTGCGTCAACTGTTCTGACCCGAGGACAAGTCAGTAAGTTAAGTTGCGGTTTCAGTCAGCCACGTTGTCGCTCACGCACAAACTGCTTTGCGCATCAGAGGCTTCACTTAAGCGTTCACTGCGCCTACACACACACACACAAACACACACACAGAAGAAGCACATGCGACGAGGGCTATGTCACCATCATTACGTAATATACGTCCGACGCGCAATCACATACACAAATGCACAATCAAAGAAGCGGAGTCTCTCACCACAATGACCGACCGCGACGTCCCAATCGGTTCCCGTTATCACGACTCCTGGGCGGTGTTTGCCGCGGTATAAATAGTCAGACACCAGTGGGAGGACCCAGCCAAGTGCCCGGGGTCTTACGTGAAATGATCACAAACACACACGCGCGCATGCACACAGACAGACACACACGCACACACTCACACACTCACCCTTCGGCGGCCAGTCTAATCCTCGCAGACCTGGTTTATTCAGGTCCAACCAGCCCCGTTTATGTGCGGCCCGGGGGAGACAGAAGCCTTTGTCATACGTCCTTGCGGAGCAGCGGGAGGCAGACAGACGGACGGCAAGGCCCACAGACAGACGGACACCGGGTCCTGCCTCCGTCACATGCGCATCCCGCCGCACCGGCAGCCGTGACGCGGTAGGTCGCGCAGAGGAGCCGGATGATGAGGCAGAGCATCTCCTCCCAGCCGCACAGCGCCGCCGCCGCAAGTACACCAGCTTGCAGGGGAAGCGTCTCCACAGGGGGGCAGAAGGGGTTCTCACACACTCAAGGTTTTCTTCCTCTGACCCACCACAAAAGGCGTATTTCTGAATAAAACAAGGTCGTCACAACACACCGTCTGACACCCTTAGGCATCGCAGTGATCAGAGGTGTTGCTGCTGTTACTAAAGATAAAGTCGTTTACATAAACCAGGGAAAAAACACACCACAGAACGCTGCTAGTAAAAGTTAAATCAAATATCCGGTGTGGAATTCATTGTGGGAGACAAATTGTTTTCGCAGGGAGTTGTGTGAAGTTGTTGATTTTTAGGGAGTTGCATCTGGAGTTGGACAAGAAAAAGGACCGATCGATTGTTGGAATTATTTATATTCACGATTTATATTCACATTTAGGTCTCGCTTGCTTCTCGTTAAGTCATTGCAGGGTTGGAGTTTAAATGAGGCAGAGAAATACGGGTTAATTTCAGTTTTGAATTATCTAAATTGCGACTATGTAATCATTTTACATAACTTACACACGGCGACGAGAGAGAAACACACTACGCATGTACTTTCAATAACTGTTGAGAATTTGGCGCTATACAAATAAAACTGAATTTCACAACATGATGAAAGGAATATGACGGATTCATTTCAACCACCATAAGGTTTCACTCACCGATCACACCAAGACCAAGAATCAAAACGGCTTGCGTCTAAAAATAGCGACGAAGTGCACAGAATCCTGGCTAATTACACTCAGGGGGTCGCCGGGATGCTGTTGGCCGTCAGACTCAGTGACAGTGGGGGGTATGGTAGCAGCTCTACGCCGGGACTGATGAACTCCAACTTCAACTAAAACTCCACACCTATTGTCTATAATTCTTGAAAATGTCACTATCATCCAAAAAGCTGTCTGTTGTCTGTTAAACTAAGCCCGGAGCAGAAATACCCGGCACTCCTGCTACATTCCAAGGTCGAAGGAGCAGCCTGGATAAGGAATGAGAGGTCATGGACCCACCAATTTCAGCTGCAACCTTTACTCGGATACCATGACCTGCAGACTGAGAGCGCCCACGGCCAAATACAACGCTATCTCATATCCACACGTAAACACATCCAGACGAGACTCTCCTTTCACATCCATTGACTGCCCCCTTTGAAAAAATTCGGGATTGAACGTAAATGCCGCAATATTTACATACCTACTCAACGCGTCGGCCTGGATGAATGGGTCACGACGCCGACAGGCTGAACTGAGTCCCACACATGTCAGCACGCCGCGTAACCGAGCACCACGCACGCTCCACCGCGTCCGACCGTCAGCGGCAGCCGGTGATACTTCTCCGGAGAGCAGGTAGACTACTCGCCCGATGCCTCTCAGCCCACCGGTGCGTCCGCACCGCCCACCCAACTTAAACCTCAAATGCGGCCGATCAGCACGCTGCAGGATGACAGGTGGCGCTCTCCGTAAACCGAGCCATTGTGTGCACCTCCAGTAATGAGCATCGACAGCTGCCCCGCACAAAGAGAGTGGGGGAAGGCGGGTTTTTTCATTTAAAAGAATAAAATAAAATGAAATTCAAGCGTTTCATGAATGACAAGGTGCATAGCTAACTGCTGTCACTTAAGAACAATGTAGGTGTTAATTTGAGGAGGCACACATCGTAACGCTCACACACAAAAGCGGCTTGAGTTCTATTATGTTCTTTCCTGCGTAGCAGGGGTGGGGAATAGCGGTGGACCTACTCATCAACCGACAAAAAACAGAGAGAGAGTGGGAGACAGAGCGGGGCCAGGGAAAAAAAATCAAATGGATAACAATCACATTTCAGGATTAAGATTTATTAATGCAGGTGTAGCCCTGTCTTTGTTAGACCCCAGGTTTTGAGGTATTGCGCACCATCAACGCAGAGCATGCCCCGCCGTCTGTTTTATCCCATCACAGCCCCGCCCTCGTGACTCTGTGTATCCAATCACAGCTGAGAATCTGAGACTTCCTGTCCCTTCCAGCTAACACACGCGTGTTACCAGGCTAATGTCGCTAGCAACATGTATGGTGTATATCGCACACACTGACAAAAATGGTCCTGTTTAGTAGAGTTTGCTTCCGAAAGGTAAGCAATGGGCTGCTATATTTCCAAAAAATGGTTTGGTGAAGAGCACAGTATTTTTAAAATTAGGACAGACAGTGACATTGGATAATGCTAAATGTTAGCTGCACGTCATTCAGTCCAGACTGACACGCTGAACGTCGGTGTATGTAAACAGTGTTACTTTGAATGCATTGGCACTAGTCAAGTTGTCATAAATTAAGAAATTTATGACAATGAAAGAAAAACAACATGTCTATTTTTGTGCACCATTAATACCAGACGCACATACATCATTCTTAGAGGCATTTTCGCCACAGTTGAATGTTAAATATTGCTAGTGCGTTTCTCACATTAAATGTGATGCTTTTATTGCCATACATAACCTACATTGATATTGATGATGTAATTCTGCTATGTCTGTTTCTCGGATGGCTGTGGCATTTTGATTATTTCATCACATTACAAATACCCAGATTCGTGTGACGTCTTTCTGTCCTCCTCCAGTATGGAAACTTTGTGGACAACCTCCGTTTGTATGTGCGTGGAGGCAGTGGAGGCATGGGCCTGCCCCGTCTTGGAGGGCACGGAGGCAATGGAGGAGATGTTTGGGTGGTGGCTACCAAAGATGTGACCCTCAAACGGGTCAAGGACAAATTCCCCCATAAACGCTTCATTGCTGGAGCAGGAGACAATAGCAGGTATTCTTCTTAAATACTGTGTACTGGTTTTTCTTAATCTAGCAATGGGAAAAAATATCTTGGTCAAATTCAAGTACCTGTGCTAAGAGTCTATTTATGTATCAAAGCACTCGAAACTTTATTATCTGACAGTGTCCGAAGTCTGAAAGGGGAAAAGGGGAAGGACTGGGAGATCCCGGCTCCATCTGGCATCACTGTCACCAGTGATGATGGCAAAATACTCGGTAAGTGAAATCACATTATGCATGAATCGTATAGTCAGAACAGTAGATAATAATGAGGCAATGAAATCATAATAAATGGGACAATGAAATCATCTCTTCCCCTCATCACTTTGTCAATGGAGTAGGTGAGAAATAATGTCCAAATGGCCAAATAATAATAATGGCCAATAACAATGGCCAAATACAAAGAATTACATCCAGAATTATCTTCTTGTATCATGTGTGGCATGGCAACACCTATAGTCAAAAATGCTTCCTTATGAAAAGTAAGAGGATACGTCCATGTCAGTCTATCATCGGTTTATCACAAACCAACCAACCAACAGCCCAGTTTCACAGACAATGTCAGCTTGTAAAAGGTGTCATATCTGGATCTTGTCTGTGACCTCCCTCCTTTGCTTCCTCTCCAAGGTGAACTGAACAACACAGGGGATCGGGTACGGGTAGCAAAAGGTGGCATGGGAGGATCCTTCCACACAGCATTCATACCTAGTAAAGGCAAGGCCAAGCACATCCGACTGGATCTAAAACTCATCGCCGATGTCGGCTTGGTGGGGTGAGGGCAGCGCACACATGCGACACTTGCACCTCTAATGAATACTGCCTCAGAGAGTAAGAGCAAGAATACAACTATGGTAGTAAGAACAGCACTGACTCAAAACATGTTTCATTTGACTATGTTTAAATATCCCATCAAGAGACATTTTTCTATTTCGTCTCATTCAGGTTCCCCAATGCAGGGAAGTCATCCCTCCTTACAGCGATGTCCAGTGCTACTCCTCAGATCGCCAGCTATGCCTGTGAGTATGTAGACAGTTTGTGTTTAGTATTTAGTCGAAAAACGCAGAAAATTGTCCATATGCAGTGATTTGTGACTTATTTTGTTGTCTGTAGTTTTCTGATGTCCATGTTATCTTTATTCAAGTCACAACTGTCAAGCCAGAGATTGGAAAGATAATGTACAAGGATCATAAGCAGGTATGTAGTATGATCCAGGCTTTTCTACTGGTGGTTTCTCTCTGTAATTGTGAAGTTTTTAATGGCCCTGGCGTTTGTCGCAGATCTCGGTGGCCGACCTCCCTGGGCTGATTGAAGGGGCTCACATCAACAAAGGCATGGGCCACAAGTTCCTCAAGCACGTGGAGAGGACCAAACAGCTAATGTTTGTGGTGAGATGTTGTCTAATCAGGATAACCCTCTTTCCTGCAAGATGTGCAAATCTGGAAAATTGTGAAATTTTCTGTCTAAGCAACCAACAGTAAATTTCAGCTGATGTCCACCTCCTTGTTGACCATGCTTTTTGGCTCCAGGTGGATGTTTGTGGCTTCCAGCTGTCCAACAACACATTCTTCAGATCTGCGTTCGAAGCCATCCAGCTTCTCACAAAGGTGGCTCTTGAATGTTCATCAATCCCGTTCTCTAGCTGTCTGACTCTAACCTCCAACCTCTTTATTCACTCAGGAGTTGGAGTTGTACAAGGAGGAACTTCTGTCCAAACCAGCTTTACTTGTGGTGAATAAGATGGATCTGCCCGAAGCAGAGGATCGTCTCGCAGAGTTGAAGGAGCAACTACAAAACCCAGACGGTAATTTTGACTTCTCAAATTTCAGTTAATTTCTTTTAAGATTTGAAGACACAGGCAATGCACCCAGTAACAATCATGTTGTGATGACAAATATCTTGTCTTTTTTTCTATGCTGTAGAGTTCTCCCATCAGTTGCCGGATGACATGGTGCCTACAAACTATATGAACTTCAGTCACGTGGTACCTGTTTCCGCCTTATCTGGGTTCGGCATGGACCAGTTGAAAACATGCATCAGGGACTTGCTGTACGAAGATCACGCTTCTGAAGTGACCGCATTCCACCAGGAAAGGCTGAAGGCCCTGAGGGACCTCAAAACAGAGGCAACGTCTCACAAATGATGAGGCGGAGGCACAAACTTGGCAATGATGGGACGACGCAAGCAAGACTCCACGTTTTCCTTCACCTGTCCCAGCATCACGGTGCTCCACATGCACTGCTGACCTTCAGCTGGTGTGGGTGTCAGCCATGTGTACCAATACGTGGCAAACATAATAAGGTCATGTATAACTTTCTCACGTGGAAGTGCACAGCGAGAGACCAAATGTTGGTTCAGGGAGTAGCTGACCAGCAACAACAAAGCGAACTGCTATTAAATTTGACAGCAGTTCCTGCCTGTTGTGTACAAATTATAAAATGATTCACCACCTTATGCTGTCAATTGAAATACTTGCTCATATAAAACAGCCCATGTTCGTGCACGTGACAATGTGGCTTGTTTTACTCTGATGACTTGGATGTAAGGCTGCATTGAAAAGAATTGCTAGCATACGCAGATCTGTTGATGAAGGTTTTATTTTATATTAAATATATTACAATACTGAATGATTAAGGAGGGGGAAAAATATTGGCAATGATCTTTGCGTCATCAGTCTGTACAGCACATGGCCATAATTACAAAGTAAAAAAAAGACAGCAACTGCAGTATTTAGATGGATTTGAACCAGGATTTAAGGGTCCCTACGTGTTGGGACTGGAGGCGGAGGGATGCTGGACGGATGGGACTGTAAGGTTCTCACTGCCTGTTGTTCTCCACTGTGTTATTACATTCAAGTGCTCGGGGAGACGAGAGGTGGACGTCCACTGTTGGGGTTGTGGGGCGACTGCGTCCCGGAAAAGGCATCGAAGATTTTGTCCGCCATCAGCCGACGCAGTAGATGAGTGTGAGGAGCCCGTGGACGGGGAGGCGCATATTTTTCAGCTGCTCAATTCCCAGAAATCGCCACGATCCGTCTGGCCCCCATCCGTCTTGCCCCCATCCGTCTTGCCCCCATCCTTAGCGTAGCAGTGCAACATCCTCGAGTGCAGTCAAAAGCAAAACTCATCATGCCGTGACAAAACGAAAACAGTGTTGCCATCACACAGTATTCTGACATTGAAAGGTATTGCTTGAGAGTTGTCAGACAGCATCCTGCACTGCCTCGGGTGACCCGCTGAAAACGTGCGAGCAAAAAAACAAAAACAAAACAACAAAACATTCCCGTCAGAAGGCAAATTCTGAGCTATATTTCAATGCCATGCTGCTGCGGGTCAGAGGCGTCCCAGCCTTGCAGCGCCATACACCACACAGACCAGCACGGAACAGATGACACACAACTTTGGATAGTCCCCCCTCCTGGAAAAAGTTTCAAAAAAAGATGAGAACCCGAGACGCGTCCCCATTCAAGCTGGTCGACACGGTCACAATAATGCACTTAATTACGGTTTCAACACTTGCTGTACATGATGCTGAGAAAAGGAAGATTACAAAGGTACTTAGTAAAAAAAAAAAAATACTAGTAGCAATAGTAACTTGGTGCTGCAGAAATCACAATGCTATACAGTCCTAACGCATACATTACAAATTAACACTGAAATTGAAACTGAAACGCAGTCAATGACAAACATGAGGCGCTCAAGAAGCAACGGCGTCCACCTAAGATAGTGGAGCGTCTCAGCCCCACTTTTTGTTACAAATAACAGACAAACAAACGTCCTCACGTGATTTGACCTAACGTCTTTGCTGAGAGACAGTACGGCCTGCTGTATACAAACCCATCGAGACAACAGCGAGAGGTGGGGAGGGAGAAAAAAAGGGGAGGGCGGTGCCTTTCGGTGTGACATGCTCGATTCCCCGGAGAGGGTCTCACAAAAAGCCAACCTAAGAAAGTGTTTCATTTGACATAGCACTGTCATGCTGTTGGTCTTCGCAAGCTCGGACAGCAAGCACTGTACAGCGTAGTTAGTCATTTACAAGGCTAAGTGTCTCAAATCTTCACAGCTAAATCCAAAATGCACATCTCGATCACGATTTCCAAATTGGGAGGGCTTCACATTATTAACCACGCTCACAGTAAAATGGGCTCTTCAAAAAAATCGCACCCGGGTGATTTTGTGCCGTCCGGCTGTGAGAAACAACGTGGTGCAGCCTCAAACATTCACAAATGTAGAATCGGGGGTGGGACGGGGT
>OMPJ01010644.1:0-18131 GCA_900312935.1 Carapus acus
ATATATATATACTGCATGTGTGTGTGTGTGAAAGTATATGCGTGCCTGTATGTGTGTATGAAAATGTGTGTGTGTGTGTGTGTGGGTGAGCGTGCGTGCGTGTGCATGTGTGTGTACTATTTAAACGTCTTCAAATAACATCATCAAGCGCCAAGGCAAACCAACTGAAATGTTGTTGATCTAACATAATAACATCCTGGACTTGCACCTCTCAACATGCCCCAATCCTTCCAGTCAAACCAGTTTGGTGCTATGCAATTGCACAGACGACCTAAAACTTATATATTCATCTGTAACTGCAATGTAAATAACAAAAAATTCTGACCTGTGCCTGCAACTCCAAGAATGTCAGCTGGTCCCTGGCCTCCTCACTCAGGTCCTGAGGCTGTTGCTGTGACTGTGCTTGCCTCTGGTCAAAGTACCTGACGGCTTCCACCAACTCAGCTAGGAAGAGGGACGACCATGAACACAAACAAATATGACAATATGACCACCTCATGAGGGCATTGGTGAAAACATCCATTACCATCAGTGCCATTGAGGCGCAATCTCACAGCTGAGGGAAGCGCCTGCTGCCATTTTCTCTTCATGGCCTGGTAACGAACCGCCAGCTGCTCTTGCAGCAGAGGACGTTCTAAGGCCGTTGAGCTGCAGGGGTACATGCCAAATAAAAATCGCCATGCCAAGCCTCGCTCTGAGGGTGACACACCACCTAGTGAGGGAGTCAACACATTAGCTTATTTGCACTACGCAGTAACCAGTGCTCAAGTGAAATCGCAATGGAATAAATTCAAGAATTTCGACTTTTGAAAAGAAAGCACATCCAGACTTTGAGGGAGGCTGTGAAGTTGAGTAGTAGACTAAAACATTATATTCTATATCATGTTGTGCACCAATAATTCTGTAATCTTTGGTCTCCATGTTTGTGGGGGTAGAATGTGCACACAGATCAAGGGGGTGGGGGTGGGCAAAGTCAAGAGGAGGGGTCGACAAACTATGGCCCGTGGGCCTCATCAGATGGTCTTTTTGATCTGGTCCACCAAAGATTGGTGCAGAATTCTGAATTTTGACTGCATTCAAGACAAAGAACTAAGACTACAACAGCAAAACTAACAACAGACTATGAAGCACTGGCAAGGTGCTCCCATTAAAAGTGCTCCCATTAAAAGGTAAATGATGTAACACCGAAATGCTGTTTTTCTGTTTCTGCTTAATATGTCCGCACTTTGTGCTGACGCAGCCCATTTGTCAAAACTTAAAAGTTGCTATGGCCCCTGAGCTGAGACGTTTGCCCGCCCCTGGTCAAGAGGGAGACGTCCACATTCCTGCTCCTCAATGATTGATTCAAAATGAAGTTGACCCCAGGCAGATTTCTCTGTTGCAACTATTGTTCTCCTGCTGGTGCTGATATGAGGCCTGGAACTCTTTCACAGTTTTCCATCACGAGAAGGAAACAGCACAAGGAAAGCCTCACAGACTTTATGTTTAGGCATGTGTGTGACTTGCTGAATGAGCCCACAAAATATTCAGGACAAAAGTCTTTGGATCTCATGATATGATTACCCTCTGTGAAACATGAGCGGTTCTCTAAATGTGGTGGTTGTTTGTAGCCGAGCAGTCGCTGCTGTCCTCTGCTTCAGGGGTTCTGAGGTACACTTTAGTATTAACATTGGTCTGATTGTGAAACTGCCAATAACCTGACAACGAATCATTCACTCCCTCCTCTTATGTGGCATCGTAAGACGATATAGGAAGATGGACAGTAATGACGTTATACGGTCCCCCTTTGAGTAGTGTTGGTGAGGAATTTCAATTGTTAAGTAAAAGAGACAAATCATGTTCCCATCCCTTAAAGTGCATTGCGTTCTCAAAGAAAAAAGGTGCTCAATTGAATAAATGCTTAATTCCTGCCTCAACAGAATAATGAATCGATTAAGTACCTGCCTACCTAAATCTTTAAATCATTGAATATTGATACCCTCAATCATCACTGTTGATGATACTGCCTCAAGGCCAGCCAAATTGTTCGTGCTAAGAACGTTTACCTAAATCATAACCTAATAAATTAACATTTCAACATCGTGTTTTGTTATTTAAAACCCGTCATTTAAGCACACCATCAAAGCCTGTTTCCCGGCGTGGTGAGACATCCTGGGCTACAAACCCACAAAATCCTCCCCGGTCAATGTTTCAACCAATGTCCGATTTGTCACGTGTGATGAGGACGTATAATTGAGATGTGTGTATGAATGGTGTTCAAACAAAGAGTGTAAGTCACGGTACCGTTTTTGAAAATGTGCATCCTCAGTCTGGATTCGTCTACCCGGCCCTCCTCGTCCATCACCCCGGGTAAGGTGAGACGTGCGGCGGTCAGAGTGGGGCAGCTGACCGTCGCCACTGTCCTCTGTGGACGGACATCGGGCGTCGAGGCTTCGTCGAGACTTTTCTCCGCTTCTTCTCCTCCTGCTGCAGCTTGAACGCCACCGTGGCCCTTGTTTGTGTGTGAGCCCGGGAGGCTCATGGTCACAAAACGCCCGAACACCGCGGCGTCATCCTAAGAAACAACCCGGCTCCGGCGGACAGAGGGGTCGAAGACCGCGAGCGGCTCCACTCGTCCTCCCTTAAAATCCACCAAGAAAGCAGAGATAATCTGTTCACAAATTCCCGTGGGTCGCCTCTCATCCAGCCAGCTGTACGTCATATGACTGCACCTCGATTGGAGTTGGGTCCACATTCCAGGTGCCTGCCGACTGCGAAGCCAAAGTTCAACTTCCCCCCGATTGGTGAGCGCCTTCGGACGTCACCTAGCGGTTGGCTTTAAAATGACATTCAGACTGTTGCTGAAATCGTAAACAGTACAGTACTGACCAAAAACGACCTTTACCCAATCGTATTTTGGAAATATTGTGTTAACAGGTCAGCCCGTATATTTTCATAATCATTATTTGTTGCTTTTGCACATGCGATAACTTTTATTACGTTTTTCACATACAGATAAAATTGGTTGGAATTGAAAGTGCATGTGTACTTCGTAAATCCAGTTAGATTTTTTTCGGGAGGAGTAATGACATTTGTGAACCCAGTCTTTCGGGAAAAATATCAAAGTGCCATCGAGTTGGGAGCACTAGTTTTGTTGTCAGGTTGACTCAACCTCTGTCTTTTACAATGTTAAGTAATTTGTGGCCAACATTGAGCGGACAGCGGCTATCGTAGAGACAGTGAAGGCGTATTTGCGAAGCGTTGGTCGCATTGTACTGTCTCGTCAGTGGGTGTGCTTTCTATGTGCTGTCGCTGGGGCTGGTTGCATTTTGGCTCTCAAACTACTGGAAGTGCGTCGGTCCTTGATACGCCACCTGCTGGTTGATAACTTGGTGGTATAAGTTCCACAAAGGGTCAGAAACAAAGCTACCCACGTTGAGATGTTTTTGTAGCAACATTAAAACGAGTCTCGGGCAAGCCTGTTGATACATCGTTCACAAAGTAGAGGACTTCTTATTCATTGTCTCTCGAACATACTATGCTTGTATCTGCCAGTTTATAAAGCAGATCCACAAATGGCAGACGTTTCTCTTTGAATTCAGGTCAGTGTGGCTCAAGGGTACAGTAAGGGGTTTGCGGTGTTACAGATAGATATATCAAAATTCAAAATTGGTCATGTTATATTACATAATTACCATGAACAAATATGATAAACAGACTTCTTCTATTTGCTAAATCAGCCTGAGAGGTTTTGAGTGGCTTGTTTTGGCCCAACTTCCCTTTCAATCGACCATGTTAAGCAACACAGTTAACACACCCATCTTCACATCATTTTCACAGTAAAAGAAATGACACCACACTGCAGAGCCATTTTGGCACGTCGCGCTATGTAGACCTCAAGCAGGAAGAAAAATTGAACTTCACCAGTTCTAGACTCAGGCTGCCTCCTTTGGATCAAATGATGCTGACTGAGCTGAGTGTGCTCCTGATCCTGCTGATTCCTAAAGCATATGGTGAGTCTAGAGATGTGATACTTTCTGCTCAGTACCACAGGGGCAATCTTTTCATTTCATGTTATACAGTGTATACAATAGATAAGTTTTATGACTATTGCTATCGTTATTCCAGGTGAAGGCTGGGACATTGACGTGCCTTACCACATTAATGTCACCTCACACTCTGATGTGATCATACCATGCAATTTTACTCATCCGCCCGGTAAATTGACGAGGCCTGTGGAGGTTTACTGGAAGATCAGTGGAAATCAAACCTTTCACACTTTTGACCTAGACCATAATGCGTTCATCTTCCATCCAAATGAGACATTCGTGCTCCAAGAGTTCAAAGGAAAGACCTCTCTGATTGGAGACGTACACAAAGGAGACTGCTCCCTGCTTATCCGGGACATCAGGGAGAACGTGGATGGGATTTATGTGAGAGTTCACACAGGAAAGAAGTACAGTTTTATCAAAAAGCAAGTCCACATACACGTGTTTGGTAAGTGTCTCAGATTTAAGTTATTTAACAAAAGGATCAGTCAGATAGGTTGATTTAGATGAACTACTCTCCACAGAGGCTTGGGAGACGCCATTACTCTACGCTTACATCTTCACTCCGGTCGGTGTGGTGCTGTTCATCATTTTGGTGGTTGCCATAATTTTGAGAAGGTAAATTTGTGGCACTGTTCACAGCTTAAACGCTTAAACCGGGTGGCTGTGTTTGCCTTCTTTATTTCTAACAAACCCAATAACAAGGGGAATGTCTTAATAAATTGTTTTTCAGGAAAACGCCTTTGACAAGGAAGGAATCAGGATATTATGTTAATTTTCGGCGCCGGTCATCAAAACACAGGTGTGCCTCAAGATTGAATTAATGACATGGATGTGGTTGTAGGTGGTTAGTTAATGACAGCAATAACTGCAAACACAACAAACAATTGCTGTTTCTCACACTCAATACCTGGAAAGTACAATTTCTTGACATATTTCAGCCGTGCTGTTTTCAAGCCAAATTCGTGTTTCCCTTCTTTCTTTAGCAAAGAGGCATTGGGCAAAAACGAAAGCACACAACTTCCATCAGTGAAGAACATCGATGAGCCAATCTATGCCAACATCCAGGTATGCTCACCACTGTAAACCTGATAAAGAAATTACAAATAAAAGAGAGATAACTTTGGTAAACCTGTTCAACTTCGTTTGCAGCCTCCCCACGGATTGACAGACCACATGGATCAAACAGACAACATATATGCAAATGTGGATTTCTCACAACAAAAAATCAGAAATTTTGTATGATTCAATTGTCTGCTCTATACTTTTATGTTGTGGGCATCTATGTGTGATTAGTGTACAATGAAATGCTTCCGCTTTGTGTCACAGTAAAAACACACAGGTGGCAACTGAGAGCAACAGAGACAAACAATAGATGCCTCCATCAAAAAACAGGCTTAAATATTTTTTATTTAACTATTCCAGACATAAACAAACATCAAATGTGATACAGCTGGGAAAAATCAACATATCGAGAGCATTATTTCAGATTTAACAAAGTATTGTTTGGGTTTTGAGTGGTCAAAATGATGTTATTTGCACACCTTTGTATTTCAGTTAAACTTATTGTCGAAATTCCTCAATCTTGTAAACATTTACAATATGTAATTCTTAATTTGTTGCTGCATGTTGTGTCTGTGTTTTTGTTGCCACTGGGCACCATTTCTTTTAACTCCTCTAGGTGTGTAAACAACTTCCTCTTTTTTTCTTCCTTCCTGCTCAAAAATCAACACTCTGAAAAGATGCAGGGTGTTTTCCACTGTGAGCTCAATCACGCCAAGTTTCTCTTTGGGGGTTTTGGGTGATACTGTGACAAGAAATGACACTTGCAATAGTGAAGAGGCCATGCCAAGATCTGACGCACTTCAGTGACAGGCAGAAAAACACATGCTTGCAGCACTGTCACTTATGTGCAGATGAAATTTCATTTCTTTGTCTTTGCTGGTCTTGTGATGGTCCCATCTGTAACCCTGTCTCACCTGGTTACTGCCAAAGAAAACCTCAGCATAGCTCTACAAACCTCAAGCTCAGCCTCTGGTCTCTTAGACAGAGCTACTGTTTCTAAACCAAACATCATGGCAGGTCTCACTACCATCTAGTGAACCTTCCCTTTCAGTCTAGCCACCATTCTTCTGTCACAAAGCCCTCCTGACACTCTCCTTCACCCGAGCCACCCTGCCTGCGTTCTAGTGCCACCCTGCCTGCATTCCACCAATAAGCCAATATACTGCATTTTACATACAAAAGTAAATCTTGACTGTGTTTATAATTGTAAAGAGAAATGCTGACGACCATAGCACATCGACATAACCACATCATGCACTCTAGATTGTGCAGGAAACAGCAGTGATTATTTATGTCCACACGTTGGCGTATACTGCTTCGTCGTCGTCATCGTCGTCCACTGCCCACACATCCTGAAGTGAATACATAATAACGGGGGTATGTTACCTGCTTATAAGAGAGCTGCGATCAACAGCCACTGTCTAACTCACCTGCATGCTGTCATCGTTGGCATAAATATTAGAGAAACCGCCTATTACAAATTTCTTCGTGGTTTTCCTGATGACAAAGCATAAAAATTTAAGTCACACAGCAGCAAGACAGATGTATTGAGTGTGTGTAAGCTTGTGCGCCTGTGTACTCGTGTGTGGACAATGAGGTGAGTAAACTAAACCTTATTGAATGTTTAGGTTCCACTGCAGATTTGACTTCTTCCTTCCCCGGCATTGTAGACCCCACCTTATCTTCAGAGCTCTGCCTACTGGTGGAACAAGTCATTATGACATGCTTCTTTTGCTCTCATTAGTAGATACATAAGTTTGGGACAGCTGATGCACATGGCAACTGATATACGCAATGTAAACCAGCTGCTGTTGCTGTTTCATAAAACGGATATACACAATTTCAAACATCTTATCATCTGAAAATCGTCATGCAGACACTTACCACTTTATAAGCGCTGTTGTAATTATTCCAATCAAAATCACACATGCTCCAATGCCAAGAGCAATGTTAAGAATCTGTGAGTTGTCTGACAAAATAGGAAGACTGATTAATCCACTTTGGATGCCATAATATGATATTCACACACAGACTTTAAAATATGTACTTACTGTGGGCAGGTACGGATAGTTCGAGTGTGCAGCTGCCCTCAGTGTTGTTTGCCACACACTGAACAAGTTCCGGGGATCCAAAATCTCCTTGCAATGTCCCAATGGTGACTGAGCCTCCATGTCTCTCAGATTGAGAGCTCGGTAAGAGACGGTCAGGCAGCAAGAATTGGATCATACTGGGAGGCTTAGATTCTGCAATGCATACACATGTCAACGTTTTCCCAACCATGGAGCAGGTGGACCCCATCTTCATCTGAGGAGGGTCTGTGGAGACAGAAAAGTACGATGCTGAATTTGTACCTTGAGAGTTCTGACCTTTGTCATAACACCACCTGCTGCGTCGCTTACATAAAATGTTGAGCAGCACTGGGTCTGACTCTCCCTCTCCCTCTGTGTTGAAAGCAGTGCAGTGGATCGTGCCTGTGCTCCTGGACACATTGGACAAGGTGTAGGTACGTCCTCTGAACAGCAAGACACCGCTGTCATCGTGCCACTGGTAGCTGTGGGCAGCTGGATAAGCGTTACTGCTACATGTCAGCTGCACGCGCTCTCCCTCCCTCACAATAGGTTTATAGTCAACCTCCACATCCACAGGAGCATCTGCACAATACAATACAATCAGCCTTGTTGAGATGAAATATACTGTATGTAGAATGGGTATGTGTCAATTGTAGATATACTGTATGTACTGTATGTAGTTACTTTTGCATCTATGTTTTTCTCTTTCTTTTGCTTAAATGTTCTTGCAAGAGAGCTGCAAACTTCTTGACTAGGCTCTGATTTCCTGTACATGAGCATATTTAAATTTCTTTATTGTTGTTTGTGAGGACTGACAGAGTGAGGTTGTTATAGCCAAAGCAACCTTGAGCAATCCGGTGCTCTGTGTGTCTGTGGCATTTCACCCATGGCTACGATTTTCCTAAAGAAGGTTGCCTTTCGAGGAAGGTTAGGGTTAGGGTTGTTTCTGCAATGGAGCATTGATCACTGGATTTAACTTGTATTTCCTGGATTGCAAGATGAACAGATCAATCAAGTAACTACTGATTAACTATCCATTTGTTGAAAATTTGCCCTCATTGTTGGAGAAACCTGTCCAGTTTCAGAAAATGTTCCCAAAATAAGTAAAATATTCCCAAAATACTAATCACTTCACAAAAAGCCAGTGAATGACAATTCATGCTCTAGTTTGTAGGGTGGGTTGAGACAAATAACTGGAAAATGTCGGATTGCCAGAGTGGTCAACAGCAGGGGTCATTATAACAATGGGCGTGGCCACAGTTGTATGGAGGACGCATAGTTAATCTGGGGAACGACAACATTCGGTACAATGATTTTATGTCCAATTAAAATACAATACGTGTGACAGACACGGACTGCTTGGAAGCATTTGACGGAAAACACTGCAGTTTCATTTCTTTACTCTCTGCCTCGCACTGTGCAGGTATTGGTGCGTCTCGGAAATTTTCTGATTATTCATCTGGGATGTTAGGATTAATGAAGATGCTATATAATTTAGTGAGTCCTTTCCCCATTATGGTTTAGGGGATAGCAACCCTAATGTCTCATGCATGAACAAAGAGGAGTAGCATGTGTTCTGATGGCGGCTCCACCTACATTTCACTTTGAGGAGCTTGGTGCTCGTCAGGTGGTGACCGCCCTCGTATGTCACACTGCATTCAAGGGTCTTCTCATGATCGAAAGGAGTGGGATGAAAGACCAGCTGCGACGTTGTAACCCACTGCCCCATGTGGCGCTGCTCCAACTGGATTTGTTGGGTGCCATCATGATTCCAGGTGAAGTTGAGGTGCGCTGTCGGGCAGAAGTGAGATGCAGTGCAAAAGGCAGACAAAGCGATGCCCTCCTCTGCCACCTCTTGGACAGAGAGAGAGATTGGATCTGGAGTGTCTGAAAGGAGAAAGGTTCAGCCATAAGCCGTCATGTTACTGTTCTGACAGTCAACAGTCTGTTTAACAGGCCTATTTCCACCTTTCGAGGCAACAGAAAATGAAGAGCAGAGCAGAGCAGAGCAGAATAGAGTAGAACAGAATAGAATTCGAGCAATTTTTTCCCTCACAGCCATCCATTGTTCAGTTTCCTGATGGGATTTACACCTTTTATTCTAAAAATGTAGTTTCTTTCTATGTGTTCACTATGACTTTTCATTGGGACTCATGAGAAAGCAGAGGCACAGTTTCAGTCAGGTCTCAGTGTGCATCATAGCACCACGATAGCACCGGTGAGGGTCACAAATGACCCCTTAATCGCTTTGGACAAAGGCTTCTGCGCTTGTTCTTCTAGTTCTCAGTGCTGCATATGACACCATTGACCATCAGATCATTCTACAGAGGCAAGTAGATCTGATCGGCAACAAAGGAGTCTTATCTGTCAGATAGATTTCAGTTTGTACATGTTAACGACATGTCCTCTGAGCACTTAAGAGTTTATGTATGGAGTGCTGCAGGACTCCATGTCAAGAACTGCCTTTTTTCACTTACATAATATCGCTAAGTTTAGGTACATACTGTCATTGAAGGATGCTGAAAAACTTGCTCATGCTTTTGTTACACCCAGGCTGGTTTACTGTAATTATGATTTGGCACTATACAAATTAAATTGACTTGACTTCATTCTCTATTATCAAGTAATAGTAACAACATGCTGAAGCCTCTCCAGGTGGTTCAAAATGCTTCAGCACCTGTATTGACGGCAACTAAGAAAAGAGACCACAGTTCTCCTGTATTAGCTTCTCTGCATGGGCTGCTTATAAAATTTAGAATAGAATTTAAAATTTCTTTCCTACAAAGTGCTTAATGATCAGGTACCATTATCTTAAAGAGCTGATGGCGCCTTATCATCCAATTAGAACTCTGTGATCCCAGAACACAGGGTTCCTCGTGATTAATAGAATCTGCAAGAGCAGCACACCCCCACTTTCAGTGCGGGGGGTAGACCCCTTCACTACTTTTAAAGGAAGGCTAAAAACTTTCCGTTTTATTCAAGCTTATAGCTAGTCCAAGTAGAGATGTCCGATAATATCGGCCCACCGATATTATCGACCCGATATTAGCATTAAAATGTAATACCGGTATTGGATTTTTTTGCTTTAAAACCGATAAAATAAAAAACGATACAAATAAGATAATGCTTGCGTTACACCGAAGTAGTGCCTATGCGCTCCTGAAGCGTTTACCGGCGCACATATCGGTATCAGCTGTTGTCGGAATAGGTAAATTGAGAGTTGCACAATATCGTTATATTGGATATCGGCAAAAAAGCCAATATCGGACATCCCTAAATCCAAGATATGCTGCTTTTTCTCCTCTCCCCCTCTCTCCTCACCTGCACACACGTTTTATTAATGCATGTTGCTAATTAAACTTCTTCTCAGGAGTCTGTGTGTCCTGTGCTTTATTAACCCACAGACTGCAGCTGGAACATGATCAGTGATGACGGGCCGCCAAACATGCGGGTCCTGTTCCTGATTGACATGCTGTGCATAAACTGCTGTGCATCTTGATATCTGTGTGTCTCTCTCGCTTCCTCTTTCAACCCAATCGGTCAAGGAAGATGATCGCCCACCTGCAACCTGGTCTGCCCGAGGTCTTGTTCCCATTAAGAGTTTTCCTCACCAAAAACTACCTGCTCTATCTTGCGAAGAGCCTCGGGCTAAATTCTGCTATGCTTTAGCGCTATACAAATGTAATTGAATTGAATTAAGAATTGATGGCAAAACAGATACACTACTTCTTGCCACAGATAGTTTCTTTTCAAAGGTTGAAGAGAGTTAAATCCATTTCTTGTCATTTGAAGTGTCCGATTTTGAGAGAATGTTAGATTTTGCTGTGATCTCTTTCGCAGAGTGGGGAGATTTATTTCGGACTTGTTTGAATGGCAGGGGTGCCACTATTTTTTCAATCTTAGGAGGTGAAGTGAATAAATGCGTTTAGGGTGAAGTGAAGGCGATTGAGACTTCACTTAATCCTAATCCTATGTGTATAACGAACAACGACGGTCATTGTCAGATGGTACTTACTGATCACCGTGACAGAAACTTCCTGGGCCTTGAAAGAAAACTTATTAAAATCTGCAATTTCAATTCTGAAATGAAAAGGCCCTGTGTCAGCTGACTGGAGGGGGCTGATGCTCAGAGAGCAGTTCTTGCGTCTGAGGTCACCCAACAGCTTTGTTCGACCCCTGAACTGTTGCATCATTTTCGACCCATCTGGGTGATAGATGACGTGATTGGTTTCATCAGTCCAAATTCCGGTGAAATCTGTCAACATCCTTCCTGGGTCTGGGTAGTTGTAGGAACACGGTATGAACACGCAGGATCCCAGGAGGCCTTTTACTGATGAGGGCACAACAGCTGTCCAGGATGAGGCATCAGCTGGAATAACTGAGTGGACAATGAAAGAATAGAATAGAATAGAATAGAATAGAATAGAATAGAATGCTTTTATTATCATTGTGCAACATAACAATAGAATCATGGCACAACGAAATTAAGGCGCAGCTCCAGTTCAGAAAAGTTAAAGTGATCAGTGCAGGTAAAAAAAAAAAACAGGCTCAGCAGCGTTCGGGACATGGCAGGGGACTTTGCCCAGTCACCAGTAAAATATCTCGTTATCCTTGAAGGAATTAAAAACTTGCCTGAAAAGCTGAGACAC
Organism: Carapus acus; assembly: GCA_900312935.1. Lineage (NCBI taxonomy): Eukaryota > Metazoa > Chordata > Actinopteri > Ophidiiformes > Carapidae > Carapus > Carapus acus. Next base: position 11,812 of record OMPJ01010644.1, read on the forward strand.
AGCAGTATGACTTCCCACATTTCCATTTCCTCCTCTCTGTATTCGGCCTGCAGACAGAAGACAAACTTTGTGACTCATTTTGTTTCCATCTCATTGTAATACACCATCGCAGCGTCATTGATAAAGACACCAAACCACAGGTTGCCTCCTGGGCCCCATATGGACCACTTCCCCTCCAAGATCATAGCTGGGTCTGTTAAACAAAATCAATGCCCCTCGCAGAGTAATAAAAGTTAACAAAATTTGAAATACAACTGCTTAACGAAACAGGCAAACTAAGACGAAATCTCACAGTATTCCAGTTATCTGCTTGATCTGGTCCTGACTCCTAACCTAAATCTGCCCGGCCTCTTTGCTGTGATAGAATATATCCCTCAACGTCATCCTGCTTTTGCTTCTCTTTTCAGCCAGACAGGAATTTGATGTTGTTATTTCAGTAACCCTGACTTCTGCTTTTTTTAATGCATCATCCATAACTGAAACCTAACTCCCTTCGTTGTATTTTAATTTCCATTAGTCAACACTTTCCGCTCCTTTTTGGTGTAGCGCTAGAGCAGTAAATAGCCTTCTTGACCGTTTTGCAAATTCATAATGTAATTATATGTGGTCCACTGACTGTTGCTAGTACGGATGACCCCTAAACCCCCAACTGAGCAATTCACCCTCAATCACTCCTCTCTCACATGGACTCTAAGACACTTTGATCAAACTTTTTCAATGGAAAACCAAATGTGTGCAATCTCCCCTGAAGAGATTTGATGACGCACTCTCTGCTGACCAAGCTACGGTCAAAACACTGGGACAACATAATGTTATACCACTTACTTGGTTTCGAGGGGATAACAATGTCATATTAGAAATTTTAACTTAATATTTCATGGAAATCATTATCGACAACGATTTTACGTCTAACTCAATTAGCGTGTATGGGAGGAGTAATACTCACAGTAACAGAGATCAAGGAAAGGTTTTTGACGGCAAAGACATGTGAATCCAGAAATATATTGAAATCAGTGACGAAACTTCTCACAACGTTTACTGTAATGACGACGTATTCATGCAAAGTTAGGGTTAAGATGCCGTAATGACAATTTCTCTCGAATTGAACCAAAATGGGTCTTTTGCGACGTGTCCGCCACATAAATCATCATACACAGCTACACATAATATCTCTGTAACCGGCACGAACGTTTTGGGAAGCCTTAAATGGATTTTTACCTCGTGTTGGTCGGAGTCAAATTCTTTCCTCCTGCAAATGCGCACATCCAACGTGTGCGTGTGAGTGTGTGTGTGTGTGTGTGTGTGTGCGCGCGCGCGCCTGTCTGCCTTTCTACGCGCGCGCGGATTTGTGAGCAACTCGACAACGCGGTGCAACGCACTGCAAGTAAAATGCGCGGGCGCAGTTTACCTAGACATTTCATTGGCATTTATTTGGTTTTCAACACATCGAGCACAGCGACATATGTACCTATTTCTTCTATTACTTCCTCTTCTTCACACCTCAAACTCTCAGTTTCACACACATACACACAAGCGCGCGCGCGGTCAAACGCGTTTGTTCTCTTCACGTCATCATCTGCGCATCTAGGCATGACGTCATCCTCACGATGTAGCCGCTTGGTGCCGCGTTGCGTTCACTGACCACCTGTTTTGTCCAGCTTTTTTTTGACGGACCTCCGTCCACCCTGCTGTCCACCAAAACTTGCCCTCAGCGGTCCACCTCGCTGACAGGAGCTGCTGCTGTTGACGCCGTCCAGGCTGACGTATCGGGCGCGCTGGGGAGCGAAAAACCTGCCTGCTTGGATGCATCGCCGCCACTGAACACTCTGCATATCCTTGTCATATTGAGTCAAGAAGTCATCCATTTGGACGGTGTCCTCTGTCAGCTGTCTCGAGGACGGTGTCCTCGAAGTGGGAGTGACGAGGGTTCTTGAAGTTGAGTGTCCCATTGCAGCAAAGCGCAGAGATGTAGTCCTCTAATGAAGCGAAAAAAAGGTTAGACACTACAACTACTCAGATTAAAGTTGTGCACTGTAAAATCCACACAGCACCGACAACTTGCATGTATTCTTTTTTCCTTTTTTTGTTACCTCTTAAGCACAAATAGACCAAAGCTGCGCGAGTTCCTTTCTCTGTTGGTCGAATAAGGAGGTGGCAAGCTGGTGACTTCCATATTTAAGACCCCCCCCCCCCCCCCCCCCCCCTCACACACACACACACAACACAAACAAACCCTCCACCTGACTGTCATCAGAGCAGCAATTCATCAAGTCTCCAGAGATGGGATTAAAAAAAGCAGAGACGCCAGAGAACTGTCATCACCGCTGATGAGTGTATCAACCAGTCAATCAAACAAAAACATAAGGGCCAATGGACGTCTGTTCTTTGATTTTTGTTTTGAGTTTAGTCCAGTGTCATCATCATTAAGGAATATCACCATTGCTTTCCCAATGTTTTCATTCCGCACAGTTGATTGGCTAAATTGGCAATTCTTTCTCTAACCCACTTTTTTTGGTCTTCCTCCCGGACACAAACTGTCATTGATATTCATTGACTTATCAGTGACTAATCAACAGAAATAACTATTACACTTCATCTACAGTACATCTGAGCACTAAGCGTTTGAAGATGGTTCATGTGCTCTACTCAGGCGTTTCTTTGGAAAGCAAGAGCCAAACACAGCATTGGGACGCACATGCATATACGGCAGCAATTACATTCAAAGATTATCAGAATTTAATCTGTAATCAAGTTGTTAAGAGTAACCAGGATGCAGTCTATCATATGAAATTCACAAAAAACTTCGACGGGAGACAGGAGCTGCTCCACAGTATCTTTGTCTATTATTTGTTTGATTGTGTCCATTTTTTTGTTACATGTGCGAACATGAGCGTAATATGTCTCTCCCGTGATCTTTTCATAACGGTGACATTTTCTCTATGTACTATGTTTCTATCAAACCGAACATCACTTTGATTTTTAGCACATAAAGCACTATTCCTTTGCTGCATGATTTGGTATGACAGCCTGTGTGGTTTTCATTTGGTGTTTTTCTTCTGATTGATAAATGCATGGTGAAATATCCATACATTTCAAGCTACTTGATAACAATGTTAGGCTCATAGTACGATACGAAAAACACGACCATTATATCAAAACAAGGGACACTCCCAAAGTCTGGTCATTTTTTCACAGAAGTGTCTTGAAAGAGGCACAAACTGTATCGTAGTGGGATTACATGGAATCTCACCAGTATACATGTACTTTCATAAGGCACCGCTATTACATTTAAATATATTGAATATCTCTACTGTTTTGTATATCTAGCTTTGCGCTGGCCTTCGATTGTTTCTGGTCTGTTCTCTGAGCTGCTTGGTTGTCTGAGCTTCTCGGGATTTAGATTTCCCGGATCAACATATCAATGAATCGATAAAGAACCTACTAACGTATACGTTAGTACAGTACGTTAGTACAGAGCATCTTGTCCACTTGAGGGCAGTAATGAGACAGGAACACATGCTATCCGCTCAAGACTAATGCCCATGACTGATACTAATTATAGTTGTGATCACGTCGGCTTACAAGATGTCTTTTCCTTTGTTCCTCCATAAATTGAATGGAATCTAAAATATTACATGAATACGTAGGAGCTTGGATGCCTCCCCACCCGCCCCCCTGACCCGAGACAACATAGGGTGCATACTGTTGTCTGCACTACCCCATTTGACCCACAGGGAGCACACCTCCTCTCAAACCCAAACACATCGACGAGCTCCCTAGGCACAGTGATGTTGCATAGACGGAGTTTGACAGCCGCGTCATGCACTGAGCTGCTCGACGGCCGCAAAGTCAGGTAGGATTGTCACTCAGAGAGATAACACCACAAACATATAGGTGTCACGGGTTACAATTTTACGTGCGTGTCACGTATTTTTCTGACTTGAGTACTTTGTGAGGAACTAATATGCGTCGTCATTTTATGAGCGCAAACGTAATTGGTTGTACCGGGTGTCATTTTCTCCTTATGTGTAATCGATTCAATTGAATTGTATTGAATTGAGGTTAATTTAGTTCAATTCAATCAAATTCAATTCAATTTCATTTGCATAGCACCAAATCATAGCAGAAGTTATTAAAAGGCACTTTCACAAGAACTAAGACGAGTTAAAGGATGGAGTGATTTTCCTAATCAGGAATCAGGAATCCTTTATTGTCACTACAGCAATTGAGATGTGTAATGAAACTAAGGTGCTGAATTCAGGTGCAAAAGAATAGAACGAGAAGAAAAAAAGAAACAAGAAATGATCTACATACAGAAGAAATATAATGTATATCAATCTTCCTAGTAAGATATGGATTATCTTCCAATTGACATATGATGAAAGAGCGCCTAATGTGGCACCCTTGATTTTTTCAGTACAGTTTTCTTTACATTGCTGTGAATGACATGTAGTCTTTCACAGGGTTTTTTCTCCATCTCTGTCCCCCACCCCCATTTAATTTCAGAACATTTCACTGTGAGGCCTTTTGGCTGTCTGTTTTTTCTTTTCTTTTCCTTTCTTTTCTTTTCTTCTCTTTTTTCTTTTCTTTTCTTGTTCTTCTCTTGTTTTCTTTTCTTTTCTGTTCTTTTTTTGTTCTTTTCTTTTCCTCTCCATTCTTCTCTTTTCTTTTACCTTCTTTTTTTTTGCACATCAAGTCAACTCAGATGTCCGATGGGCTCACACAGAAATCCAATGATGCTGTGGCTGCTTCTGACAGGTGACTTGTTTGTGGCTTCACTGTCAGTTATTTCTTCCAGATGAATGAATTACTGTTCATTTGCATTGCAACTCTGTTATCTGTCATAACTTCTGAACTTCTCCTCCAGCTTCGTGCTGTGCAGAATGGGAGGCCAGCACCGAGAGGCAGCTGACAGCCCTGCTCAAATCTTGCGTGGTGATCCCCTGCTCTTTCAAACATCACGGTAGGAAACCATCAAGCTCTGGTCTCAGTGGGATCTGGCACCTGTTTAGCGATGACAAGCAGTACCTGTATCACGAGGAAAGCTCCAGGGTCATGGACAAATTCAGGGACCGCACGCAAATGCTGGGACGTCTCGGTAACGGCAACTGTAGCGTACTGATCAACAATGTGAAAGAGCACGACAACAGCCCTTTCTGTTTCGCGATTGAATTATCTAATGCTGATGAAAGGAGGAGGATTTCGTTTTCAGAGTGCTGCATCCAGCTGGAAATTCTGTGTATGTCTCACACCCATCACACACCTCAGCCCTCCACATGCAGTAACAGCGTGGCCTGAGGTCACTGACTTCCATCTCTCTCCGTTTGCTCGTACTTTAGATGATCCCCCAAAACCTGTCCTCCAAGACCACAAACCAACCTCTGAGGATCTCCCCTATGTCGTCACCTGCCATGTTGTTCACACCTGTCCCAACCACGAACCAACTCTCCTGTGGCACAGGGGTGCAGCAGAAGTCATACCCGAAACATTCCACACTCACAAAGAAATCCGCGTCGGATATTGGGAGCTACGTTCAACTGTGATCATCACCGCTGAGATGGACGACTATGCTGAGATTACTTGCACCGCAAAGTTTTACGGAGGGGCGACATCCTCTGCAAAACTTCCACTGTTTATCAGACGTGAGATCTCGTCATCAGAAAGTCACATTTTCCATCAGTCGCTATAGTTACCACAGGCCATATATGCTAAGAACGTATTGCATTGTTTGTTTGATTGGTTTGTTTGGGTTTTTTCAGTGCGCTTAAAATTCAGCACTCAATTTCAAGAACACGAAAATAAAAGCAAGGTACATATTTCAATGAAGAAAACAGGTCTTCATTACATTTTGAATAATAATAATAATAAGAAACACTCTTTTTTCAGATGCATAACAGCATCTGGGATGCGTCATAAAAATCTGATTTTGATGTAGACAAAATAAGAATGTGCTTTCATTGTGAACCTGTCTACCTATTCTGTGAATAATGGTTGATCTTGATAAAGATATAATTTGTATTATACACGTAACAATACATAATACATAAAATTTCTGTGTGTCTGCAGGTAAACAGAACTTGAGCCACGTTCTCATTCCTGTTGCTGTGGGGCTCATCATCACTGCGTTCTTTGGAGTAATGTGTGTTCTCATGATGAAAAAACACAAGTGAGTTATATCCACTCTGCCATACCTTTGGAGGTCTTCTAAGCGATTATGTAACAAATGCAGACACATGTGTGATTGGTTGTAATATCAGTTCTTCCATCTGTTAGGAGACAAGTGGCAGAGCTCAGAAACAGGGATGATGGCCGGTAATTCC
>OMPJ01010645.1:0-14810 GCA_900312935.1 Carapus acus
GCACACATGCGCATATATGCACATGCACACACACACATACACACACACAGACATGCACAAAGAAGTTAGACTCCACCCAGAAAAAGACCCTGCCCAATGATCCTTGAAGACAACACCCCTTTGGTCTGGCAGTGTCCCATAAGCGTTGTTGAAATAGTTACAACAGTGCTGCACTGATCCTTGTATACAGGCTGAGGCATAGCTACGTGAGGAATGTTGGGCAGGATCTCGACCCTTTTCTCCCTTTTTGCCTCACTTTTAAAGAGCAAAATAATTTGAAATGCTGTACTTTCTCTGTTGCAGAAAATTACACAGCACTATCACAAAGATGGGATCACATACACATATGCTCATACTCTCAAACCAACACACACACACACACACACACACACACACACACACACACACACACACACACACACACACACACACACACACAGACACACACACAGGCTCTCTCCCTCTCATGGTGATCAATGACTCTTGTATGCGTTTGGAGGAATACGACGTCATGCAAAATTATATTGAATAAATAACCTTTGATAGCACAAACCACTCTGAAATCAAGTAATTTCTTGGACAAAACACATGAAAATCAGCCCACTTGCTTGCAGTTGTCGACCCCATAATTTAAAGCTGTGCTGTTGTTTTTTTTTTCATCGACTGTGCTGGATTGTTGGAGCAGAAGCATCCGGACACTGCAGCCAGAATTGTGCCAAGGGGGGTTGTCAGGAAAGTTTATGGTTTTTGCATTAGCATAAATACTTTATTGTTTAATTCATCCATATTTACATTTACGTGTCCAAGGGATTGAATGGGTTCAAACAAACCCACCTGATGGATACATTGAAAATTGCTGTGACAATCATTGTTAAACTCAAAGTTGGATGCTTGTGAAAGTTTTCGGAGCGCAGAGATTAGAAGTTCAATTTTACCCTCTCTTGCTCCTCATTATTTAAGACTGTTGCGTGCGTAGTGAAGTCTTTGTTTTACATATTGTGCAGTTTTATGACCTGAGCTACGGTGATGGATTGAGAAGGGTGAAAGAAACAGTCCCACTGTGTGTGAACAGGGCATTTCATCAAATTGGTGCCAAGGCTTTTATTATTTCTCTGGGAATGAAGGAGACTGCAGTTCTCCTCTGGACAAGCTCATTCCTCTCTCTTTCTCATCTCAAAAATGTATTTTATGGTCTGATATTTTACACAAAGGAGGTCTTTTCAGTTCATGTTCTTTTAAATTTCTCCCTCAGCTGGCAAGTGCCGTGAGTGGATGAAGTGATGATGATCATTATAGCTCTGTAATGAAGCAGAAGGAATTTAACTTATTTTTCATCCAGAAAGCTCATTTAGCATGAGTGGGGGAATGGATTTTTCCTCCTCCTCAGATAAATCTGCTCTACACTGTCTATAATCTGTTGGAGACATTGCCTTTTGCTCTCAAGGTACATATTAAAGATTTATTCGTTTTTTTATCTGCTAAGGGAAGAAAAATATATTCCATTCCACTTTTGGGCTTCTCCAAAAGGACTGAGAATGCCCTGCTGATTGCTTGATCGTTTTCATGAGATATTTGTATCATTTTCAAATGCGGCATTGTTTGCAAAGAGCTCCAGTCTGCCTTTGTTCTTTAATCTCTTGTTTCTATTTATCTAGAAGGGGCAGTTAATCTTCCAGGTACCTCCTGGCAAACGTGCAAGGCACAACTTAAGACGACAATAAAAAGAGGACATCATTTCCAGCAAAGGCCAAAATGTGAATATAAGCTGTCCCAAACCATGTTACTTCAAGACTTAGTTATTTCCTTATCATTTCCTTAATTAGTCTAATTTGCACATTTCATTAAGTATTGCTCCTTTCATTCCACTGCACATGCAATGAGCTTGTGACCAATGAAACTCAACCTGAACCAATAACCCAATGAAACGCGTGGATCTTGAATCTTGAATCTCATAACCCGCACCCCTGCTTTTTATTGGATTACAACATTTCTCAAATGCAGAACGATACATTCTGATCATTTTGAGGCTAGCACCCATATCACAGCTATCACCAACATGAGAGTTTCACAGAAAAGTTGATTAAGCTTTCTGATTGTCCCTATCACAATCTGTGTGAATAGATGTCTACATTCATAGCTGCTCGTTTGATGCGCCAGCCTGCCTGTCGTGAATGTCGCAAAAGGCTCAACCTCACCACGTTGTCTTCCACCTAACCCATCCTCCCACATCCCTCTGCTCCCAGGCCAGTAAAACCTCTCTCTGTGTCACAGTCCTTAGCATTTCCTCAGCAGGTAGGACACCCTGAAATGTGTGAACTGTGGATGAATTATTGAACAGGCATGGGGGAGCAGTAAAGGACGAGTAGGATTCTCCATTATCATCTTCCTCCCTCCTTTTTCCCTCTTTATCCCGGGCTTGCCAGTTGCTGTACCTCCTCTTGTGCTCTCCCCATCTTTGGGCACCTCACCCTTCCACATCTCCTCCACTGTCTTTCTCTTTCAGAGGGAAATACCTAATGCTTCCACATCCTGTGTCCCAGTGTCGTCTTCCTATCTCCGTCTCAGTATTTCTGTCAGGGGTCAGACCCATGTTAGCTCCAGGCCCAGACTCGTCTCCATCTTTAAGAGTATCAGTCTGACGCCTCAAGTCAACGCCGCTGTGCGGTAGGCAAGGTGGGAGAGAGAGTGGCTGACAGTCGAGGAGGAAATTCCTCTTCCTCCAGGAAGAGGAAACTAACTATGAAATGGTCGTCCTCTTCATTAATATGGCCTCTCATACCTCCTCCGTGCATTACTTCTCAATTTGGTCATTGCCTAGAACCCCCCAACGTCACCACGGCCCTCTCAAAGTTCAAGCCCAAGCTGTACATCAGTTCTGCACGGAGGTCCAGACCTGCGCATCTGCTCAGAGCAAAGTCAGGGATCCTGCATCACTCAAAGTAAAGCGTCAAACCTGACCCAGATTCATATTCTAAGGCCTCAAGTTGTGTGGTCGCAAAGCAGGACAAACCAGCAAAGCAGAAATAAATTCCTGTGTGAGCCTCTATCTCAACCCCAGAAACCTACAGATATTGCCAGGAAAGACAGGGACAGCTCTGCAGTCTGACTGCTGTCTGGTTCTATCTGGTTCTAGAAGTCTGATGTTGGAAGTGTGTCCTTCAGCTGTAACAAGGGGATGTGCCCTATTATTGCCAAAGTCAAGTGGAACCGAAAAGTGAAAGTTCACACGTTGGAAGCCAAGTTTAGTGTCTCACCCGGATATTTGTGTTTCTTTAGGGTGATCTTCAGGGTGCAAAGTTCAGAAAGTCCCAGTTTACTGTGCATGAGGTGAATGTAGGAGACATAGCAAGGAGCAACCAGGTGCACACACACACATATAACCAATTCCCCACAACATGTGTCACATAACCTGCACACACAACTTTGTTTGTGTGAAACCACATGCAGTATGATCCCTCATGAGACCAAGAGGGCAGCCGTCTCTTTAGTACTTTTGTAGTTCAGCTTTTGTCATCTCCTCAGAACCACATTAAACATGCTGTGTTCCATTGTATACAATATATTACAGTTTTCCGTTTTCAAGAGGACGTTATGAGATCAGTCTGGGTGCGTTTGCCTTGCCGCTATGTCACCCTGGGATTGTGGAAAGGACAGAAGGGGCACACTCATGTCTGTCTTGTGTGTACATCCTTTTCTGGAGAAGGCTTTTGAGGAATGAAATGTTCCATAAACAACATAAAAGTTCACCTAATTTATAGCACAATGTTGCATAAAATTGCCCAATTTAATAGTTACTTCACAGAGTGATTTCGCCAATGTCCCACTCTGTCTGTTCCGTCCCTGTAGAGATGTGATGTGTTAATGTGTATGACGAATGGCATAAATAGAGGTGAGGTGTGAGAGGGCCGGCGTGGGTCGCTGGGATGAATAGCGAGGAAGAGGCGGAGCCTGTGGGGAGCTACTAGCATTAATAACAGCATCCATCACATTTACTACCCCGGCTCCAAACGTCAAAGTGCATCTTCTCTCTGTGAAGCTCAGGGTCCTCGCTCCCTCCCTCGCTCCCTCTCTCACACACACTCACACACGCAAGCAGCGCAGCGAAGGAGACTCTGTTGTTCTCATTAAAACTGCACCGATTGGCCCACAGGGGGCACTGCACTGTCACAGATGGGAGCGGTTTGTCTTTCCCCTGTCCTTTATCTCTGTTTCTCTCATTATCGCTGTCTGCGTGTTCTATCTCTCCCTCCCTGTTTTTGCCCTTCTTTCCCTCCGTCTTTCTCCTGTTGTCAAAGGTGAACTCTGCGACCTCATTGGCTCGGCTGAGAGAAGGAGGTGTGATTGTCTGTGCCAAAGAAAGAAAGGATGTGCTGATATTGAAGGTTATGGACCGTTTCACCGAGCTGATTCTCTCTCTTTTTCTTTCTCTCTCTCTCTTACACACATACTCACACACACAGAGAGAGCTTAATAGATGTAGTGAGGAGTATTAAGGCTGTTCTAAGCTTCTAAGTTAATAGTTTGTGAAGTCCAGCCACCTTATCACTCCAATTAAGAGAGTGGAGCTGGAACAGATGCAAGTGTTTAATCTGCCCTAAGTGTGATTCTGTATTTTTGCCAAAGTTAGCCTTTGTTTCTCCGACTGACCAACAGGATGTGATGAATTGAAAATTGCAAGGGGAAACATCTTTTCCTTATAAATGTGGATCGGACAACAAGCACCCCAGACACACTCGGGGAGCCTGTTACAGAAATTACATTCTGAGAATTTATGGATACGATGGCATCTCTGCCGGCGTTAGGGACGGTAACAGTTGGGTAAATGATGATCACAATAAAGTGTGAGCAGAGAGAGTTAACATTTCCACGCAATGAGACCGGGGTAAAAAAAAAAAGGGAAAGCAGCTGCGAGTGCGATCGAGATTTATGGATGAATGTAGAAAATTGGGTCAGTGTGAACATTCAGAGGTATCTGTGTATCTTCATGCAGTGAAAAATGTTTTCTCAATAGAAGGCTGGAAGTCGTTGCAAGGACTTAACTGTGAGTGTACCTGATATAAAACTGAGAAATTGTGATACGTCCTGTACTGTCAGTGAAACTAGTATTTACAGCAAGTATATGATTTTTATTTGTGTTGTATTTTTTTTATTGGACAGCAGTTAAAATTGTTCTGAAAAGGTATGTGATTTAATTTGGTTTTCATCATTTTGCACATGTTGCCATGCACAGACTTACACACACAAGGTCACATCCAAGTACTGACAAAGCCTTTATATCAAATCTGCATTTCTCTGCATAATTTTTCATGACATTTATTATTCATTTATAGACAGGATAATGCCAGAATTGACTTTCATCATGCAATAGGGACCAATGTTTTAATGCTGGCATAAACAACAGTGAAATACCTTTTTACATTTACATTTGATTTATAATGCAGCTGTACAGTGCATGAAAAGTACAAAGCGCCTAATGCACAGCAAGCTCTCGTGCAGCTCAGGGAAGCTTACTTAGCAATGTTTTATAAAGACTCTGAGGCAGAAATTGCAGAATCAGTGTGTCTGCGCCAAAGACAGCAGCAATTACAAAGAGCCACTAAATTATTCAGCAGCGTTGATACAAGTCTCAGACTGCCAGAGAATTTTTCTCACGACCAAAAAACTTGAAAGTCCAGACCAGGAGAACACTTCACAAGGTGGTGGCTCTGCAAGCTTGCAAACTTTATTAGTATTCGCAGTCTTACAAATACAGCAATTACCAGGATGCCTCGGGGGGGAGAAAGATGAGAGAAGGAGAGGAGGAATGAAGGGGAGAGAGTGACAAGGAGGAGTGGAGAATAACAGATAGGTTGAAGAGAAGAATGCGTGCAGGCAAAGGTAAAGACAGGTTAATACAGAAAGACAGAGAGGACAAGAGAAGAAATTAATATAAAGCGAGAATGACCACAAGATAGGGAAAGGTAAACAAGAGAGATGGAGGGATAGACCTGAAGACCGGGTGGCGGGATGGAGGGGGTGGGAGGCAAAGGGCAGCGCTGGGAATTAGAGATAAATAAAGGGACGGCTTTTAATTTGGCAAAGCCCTGCGTAGCTGCATGAGGACCTGGTCGTTGCAAAGACCGGCTGCCGTGGTAACTGGGTAAAGAGTGTTGTCTCGGAGACAGAGAAAGAGAAAGAGGGAGAGAGAGAGATACAGTAGCATGTAAATATTAGAGAGAGGGGTGAAGGGAGGGTGAAGGGGAGGAGAGAGTAACTGCAAAGGGTGTCTTTCTCGTGTGATAGGAGATTTGAGAGCAGGGACGCTGGAGGACCTGACGCACGCACACACACGCACGCACAAGGGCAGAAAAACATACACACTCAGACATTCTGAGAGAGAGCGGAAACGGAAAAGAAAGTGTATGCTTGAGGAGGGTGGGAAGGAAGAGAAATGGGACTGGAAAAGCAAGCCTACCTCTGTGTGTCTCACACACACACACAAACCTGCACACACACGCAGAGAGAAACAAACACAAAAATACAATTGTAGAGGGAAGTAAAGGAGAAGCTGGAGCTGGACCAAGAACTGTGCTGGACACAGTCTCTCTCTCTCTTACTCTCCCTCTCTCTCTCTCTGTGTCTCCCTCTCACACACACTCACTCACACACACACACTCACATTTCAACTCTGTAACTCCAGCCAGCATGGAGCGCCAGGGAGCGAAGACAGAGCGCAGCAGCAGCAGCGGCGGCGGCAGCAGCAGCAGCAGCAGCAGTAGCGTGGAGGAAAGCAGAGCCGGCAGGCGAGTGTGAGGAGCACAGAACCAACCAGGCAACACGGCCACGACTAACAGCTCAAGCAGGACTTTGTCCTCCAAAGCATCTTTGACTTTGAGAGTGTGTTGGTTGCGTATTTGGATTGCCAGCAGCCTGAGGCAGACACTGAAGGATCTCTAAGCCACACCATGAAACATCTGCATGTGCTTCTGTTTTGTACTTTTTTGGATTTCTGCATCAGAGTGACTGACAGCAGAACGTCCGAGGCGCCAAGACGAGTTTGGATCTCTCAGCATCGTCGTCGGAGTTGAATTTTCAATTGTTTATGACCAAGAGGTCTGACTTCATCCAGATTTGGGGGCCTTACTTTTGTCACCTCAGACCTGATTTGTGCATCTGGCAGAGCTACAGGACACAGGGAGGAACTTCAGCTCTCTTTTGTGCTCCCAAATAGAAGAAATGTTCAGTGCTCCTGTTTATTTAATGGGCCAATCAAAGTCCCTAAATTGATTCAGGGTTTCTTTGGACTGGAACCAGACGAGGGGATCGACAAGCAGCTGGATTAACGAGTATTCATCTGTTTGCGATCTGCGGCTCGGTTACATGGATTTGTCGTCCAGCTGCCTTCACTGCCACTGGAGATAACATTTGCTCTCACTACGCTGTCTGTAATTTGGTCGTGGTTTCTGGGATTACAAGACTATTACCGTTAAATTTTTGATTCAATCACGGTATTTTCAGAAAGTAAAACTCTAACGCTGTTAAGGAGAGTTTTGCATTTTTGATTCCAATTTTTAAATGCCTTTTTGTCTGTACATGTACACATCAGAAACATTTGGCCTTGCAAGTGGCGTCTGTACCTTAGAAGCCGTCTGCAGGATTTGTTTGAGACTTTGAGGACTTGCCAACTCTGAAGGACTTCCAGGACTCAGCGCTGTACCTCTGCCGAGAGCAACAGCGGCGTAATTGAAGAACTAATTGAAGAATTTGGCTCCACTTGCATGGCCACACAAACAAACACACACTCACTGACATCAGCAACCCACAACAAGAGCGGCGGTAAATAAAAACAGACCAGCGAAAGGACAAAAGCGCAGTTGCATCTAAAACCGCACGCTGAATGTCACGGGCTGAGGAGAATTTATGGCGTTTCGTAGGGACGTGGCGACTTGGACTTTGGCACCTGTTACAAAAGAGTCTCCAGATTTCAGCTGGATAAAATAATTGATTCTCGCTCCTACAGTTACAGAAAAGAAGACAGTCTCAGCTGTAACTGTTTTGGCAATGCTTTAACAAGTATGGCGTCCCTTGAAATTTCTTTTCCCAAGAACATTTGGACACAGTTGGAGACGAGCTTCGCAGCAGGTGACCCTCACGCTGGCTCTCCTCTCAGCTGAAACCAAACCTCAGAGAGTATCGATAATTGATATTTGCCAGAGTTTTCTGCCGGCAGGGGGGAGGAGGAACAGCTGCCGCCGCTACCACCCTCACTCCTGAAAACCAGATGAGAGAGACGATGGATGCAGCAGCTGCCGTGCGAGGAGCTTTCTGGGGTTTGCCCCGAGGTGAGAGTCTGCGTGTTGTGAGGGTGTGCGCGTTGGAGAGTTGTTGTGTTTTTTGAGTGTTGCGATGTTTCGGTATCCGTGATGTGCCGCATCAATTGTAATATTATTAATTCAGTGTATCCTCACTGTTTGAGAAGCAGCTGGACATTCAGGGGTTCAGTATCTTGCTCAAGGGTACTAGAGAGATACTGAACCCTTTCAGAGGAGCTTGGAATCAAATTAATACATTAGTAGCTTTTAAAGCTTAAATGCCAACTTTACCTTATATCAAGATGTATTTTTATTTCTACTTTTCCCTGTGTTCAAGGAGGCATGCACTCACATAGGAGGTTTATTATTCGGAAACTTTGGTGGTTCCTTGAGAAGGGTTCCCGCCATGAGACGGGATCCGTGCCTTGCAGACATTGCAGTGTCATCGCTGAGGTTTTCCAAGTTCATGATTTGGATGCTTCAGTCAGTCAGAAAAACCACAACCGCAGGAGGAAACATCAACACAGACGGAATAATAGGCAACAAGCTTTGCTGAGCACACCAGCAAAATGGGAGACGGCCTCACGCAGCACACCTTACTTCAATCAAAACTGTTTTCATCCAGACTAATGTCACATCAGGGCATAAATACACATTTCATAGTGGACACAGAGATTGTGGGCGAGATAAACAGCCCACATTAAACAGAGAGAGTCTGAAAGAAACCAAATAAAACAATATACTAGTATAAAAGCAGTCAGCAGGGGCAATTATTAGTAACACTGTATTGTATATTCACCTGAATAATTTAGAGTAGTGTAGAGTTCCATAGGAAAGACAACATAAATGATAAATGTTTGGAAAAACAGTTGTTCGTAGCTAAGACCCAAGTTTGACAATGGCAAAGGAAATTGAATATACCCAAGAAATGAGATCAGAGTGTGACTCACACACAGTGAAACATCCTCATTGTACAGAAATGATTCAACCAAAAATGGAAGCACTAAATCAACCAAAATCCACTTAGAGTCAGAATTTTCTTCCACATGCATCAAGAAAGCTCCAAGCGTCTGATCCTCTGTTTTTTCCTCTGCAGGGAATCATTTTCTCATCCCCTCCTCAGTCTGAGTGACATCACAGCCAGCTACACTTCAGCTCCGATTATTCTGGGATATTTCCAGGAATCTTCCCCCTTCGCACCCGCTGTTACCCTGGGATCATTTGGCAGCAACTCAGCGAAGGACGATTCACTCTCCTTCTCTCACTCTCTCACTCTGTGCCGAGGGAGGCTGATGAGAAGGATACACATACTCGCTTGTGACAGGGAGCAGACTATTTAGACTGTGTGTGTATGTGTGCGTGTGTGTGTGTGTGACTGATGGATTGGTCAGATCTATACCAATTTGAAGTGAACTTTACCGCTTTTGATGTGAATCGAATTGAAAATTGGAATTTAAAGGAAAGCACCCTTTGCCCTACAGGGTTGGGGGTTCCTTAAACAAACACCAGTGAGTGGTACTAAAGTAGTTTGGAATTTAATGATCGAAATGTGCAAAACCGGACTCGGGTCTTGTGATTCCAGCCTTCGTCCTCAGAAATTCTCAGCACTTCTCCTCTTTATTTTCATTTTGGCCCACGGTGTTCATGTAGTGGTGCGTGACAAGTAAAATGGCGTGATGAATTTTCACAATTCTGGATTCTCACTGCGTATCGGTCATCCACACTTGCCTCCTGGTCAGTTTGCATCATGGGAAATGTGGTGTAATGTAACGTTGGACACTGAGCGCAGAGTAGTGAAACTCCAGGATATCAACAGTGGTAAAGAAAAACATCTGAGAATACCAAACTGAAAGACTAGAGTATCAGACCATCTGGACATTACTTATTGTAGTTACATACTCTTTTTATTTTCATTTTTCTGCCACAGAGTCTATGTCAGCCTTGAGATCTTTCATCTTTGAAGGTATTTTCTCAACGATTATTTCAACAGTAAAACCAAAATCGAAGGAACCCTGAAGCTGCACTATTGCAAAATCTTTTTTCTTCGCTGGAAAACCACAAACATTCTGAAAACAATCACTCGTTTTGGAATGTGATCATGACATTACCCCCACTTTTATTTCATTATTCCTGGAGGATGACAACCACCGTCGGTAAAGCGAACTGATCTGTTCAGGATAATAAAGTTCGGAGAGTAGCAGCGGGCCTGGATATGCTCCCTGGAGGTGCATCGGGGGGCCGAGGGGGCCGCAGCGGAGGTCTGTATCTGCTCAGATGGCTTGGCATGCGGCTGTGGTCCCGACGGGGCACCCTGGTCTTTGCCCTCCTCTGGTTTGGGTCCTGGTTGATCCTGAACGGGCTGGTGTTTGTCCACAGAAGCATCATGTCCGACTACTGCACCGAACACAAAAGCAAGAGGATCCTGCACAGACTGGTGAGTACCTTTATTCAGAGGGGGCCCAAGCTGGGGGTCGTGCCCAGAATGTGACTGCATCTGAAATAGTGAAGCATGGAGATTCTGTCTTTTGTTTTTGCTTGAAAGATTTCAGAAAGATTGCTTTGTTCCAAGGAATTCTTGGAATATGGCAGTGAAATAGTTTGTGGTGATGTGATGCTGGATGTTCATCATCACAGCTGAGGAGGCACATCTGAGGGGTCAGTGTGTGGAGGCAGTCTGTGAGTGGGATAACTATCCTATTTTGGGTAAAAATCACTTAATTGCTATATTGCTTTCATACAAACCCACAAATACACTGCCACCTCGCCAACAGCAACCGTACCATATTTGCGAAGTTGTTCCGCCAGTTGCGACCCCGATCGGTTAGAGACTGACTGGCAAAGCAGAGGCGTCATGCAGGGGCATGATGAGTTACGAGCCCGGCTGCGTCCAACGGTCCTCATGGCTCGGCACCTGTTTGTTTTTCTTCCCTTCCTTCTTCATTTCCGCTGAAGTTATCACACAAAGCTGAGTTTTCAGAAATAATCTGGGAAAACGCTAACTGCTATATTTGGAGAGCTTGCGTTGGAGTTCTGCCAGAATGTTGGAATCTGAAGCCAAGTCTTGACCCTCTGCTGCTGTGGTGAGCCCGGTTTTTGTCAGGATGATTTTTCTTTTGGTATGGACACCATCATCTCTGTCCATTCCTTGAGGAAGACAGGAATTGTGCTAGCAATACAAATCTGTGTATGAAGCTGTGTGTCCTAAAGGCTCCACCAGTGAGGAGTGAAGACATGTTCACTCACAACATTTACATTTCTAAACGGATGGATTAACAACCTTATTATCTGGTCTTTAAAGAGCAAACTGTTGCTTTAATTGTGGATTAACTAAAACCTTAAAAAAAAAAAAAGAAATACAGAGTTGGGAGCCAAATTCCTGGTTGGAACATGTTTGCCTTCAGATTCTTGTGTTGTATGAGTTGCATCATGTGTGTCATATTACTTTTTTCCATTACTTTTTTTTCCCGTTCTGCCCAAAAGAAGCCCTCAGGCGTGGCCGTGGCGCTCTCCAGAATGTGGTTGCGGTGGAAAACAAAGAATTGCAGACATATTGTAACGTTTTCAGAGATGAGTCAAATCGGGCCCTCAATGCAGATCTATAGACGGAGCGAAGGCTCTGCGGCGTCCCTGGGAAGGAATAAACAGGCTGTAAAATGCTGCAAGTTGGGCCATAAATAGGCGGAGGAATGCCAGAGACATGCAGAGACAGGGTTAGGCCGTACTTGCCGAGGTGCTCCATAAATAGTCAGAGCAGAGGCACGCCAACTGATGATCAGAGCCTCTGTGGCAAAGATGAGTTGAGCACAGCCCCCTCGAAAACACACATCACCACCTGGCCACCAACTTTGCGTTGGAAAACCCACAAGTCATGTATTGGTTAAGTGACTCAGCTCTGTTTATAATCCTAAATTGTACTACACTTAAGCTGTGTTTACTGCATTCAGTTTGGGACTTGTGTGCGCTTGTGTGTGTGTGTGTGTGTCCTGTGTCTTGAGCTGCCTCGCTTGTTTACTTCACTCAAGTGTGCTCCGGCATTAGGGTCTTTAAACGCCAAAACCCAGAGAAATAAGAGAGCTGAGACAGAAATACTTAATTAATCTTAGGGGGAAATGAGAAAAATAACGACAATAAAATTTTCCTGGAGATGTGGTCTAGTTTGTTATGGCTCATGAACTGTGATAATGAGTTGTGGTTTCTGTGGAGAAGAGCATGGTGGGAAAATGTTCCCTCCTCTGGCTCATCGGGGGTCCAACAAACACAGATATCCACTAGAGAGCTGCTGCGTCTGGGTGGAACTGCCATTGGAGCTGCGAGCAGCTGGACATTCGTGTGTGGTCACTTTGTATGATGGATAAAACACACATGCAGCCAAGATGCTGCTTCTCTCTCACTCCACCGCGTGAGAGAGGTGTGTGAAGCTGTCGTTAAGCTGAACACACATGCTCTGCTCAGCGGAACGGGACGTTTGCCCAGATTGAACGGAGACTCGGAGCATGAAAGGGGATGTTTTGAAAGAGTGTGATTTTCGGTTGTTGAAAACATTCTGATTGTTATCTTTAAACTTATTCTTTAAATAACATTCTCCCACATTGAGGCTAAGTAAATGTAGTTTTGTGTGTGCGTGTGTGTGTGCGAGTGTGTGCATTAAGGCTGACATCAGCAAGGTGAAACGCCTCAAGTGAAGCTCGGGTTCAATCTTCAGTCACCTGTTTCTGGATTAAGGGAAAAATGGCCAAAACAAAAAAAGAAATTTGAGGAGAAATATAAAGCCACCGGAAAACGTGTGAGGGAATGAAACACCAGACAAGCGGGTGGACTGTTGTGCTCTGACACTGAGCCTAGACGCCGAGTCAAGCGCTCTGTAATCTACCGCCAGAGATGAGTGGAACACGTGCGAGGATGGAGGGATGAGCCTGTCACATGGATGAAAAGAGGGAGCGGATGGAGAGATTTCCCTTTAAGTCACCACAACACTCGAGGTGCCTTGGGCAAGCCCGGACAGCAGCCGAGCTGTCAGACGATCGGAGGGGATCCAACGGCAGGATGAGGCTTCTTCGCAGGTTCTCCTGTTCCCTCATGACCTGAGGACTACTCAGAGCTAAGCTGGATCAACAGAGCCCAGAGATGTCCACTAGTTCCTCCTCCTTTCCTTGTCTTGCCCTTCATCCAACTTCATTGTCACAATGTTGTTGTTATTGGTCTTCATCTTTTTCCCCTTGCTCTTGCTCCTCATCTTTTTCCTCTTTTACTCCTCGTTGTTGCTCTTCTTCTGCCTCCAACAACCACAGAGCTGTGCTCCAGATGTGGAGTTTGGCTCATCACATCTGACTTACTTGGTCTGGACTTCCTCCACTTTGGCAATGTCCTCGGTGATAGGATGAGGACCAGGGGAGTGTGTCTGGTGTAGGGGGGTGGCCCAGCATCAGTGGTTCATCAACCACATCGAATCTGCAAATCCTCCAAACAGTTGCAGACATCAAGCAACACAGGGCAGAAGGTCACATGTTCCTTGTTGCAGGTACAGACTAATTGAGAATCCACAGACTTCAGATCTTCATGTGGTGGAACTGCCTGTAAGAGGACATGCAGATTTTCATGGTGTTGATACAAGAATGGAGGAAAATACTTAAATTCACTGCCTCGTAGTAGAGGTGATCTCCTGGAAACCTCCTCTTCCTCCCATCCCCCTCCTCCTACTCCTCCTTGTCCTCCTCCTCCTCCTCTCGGCCCTCCAGGAACTTGGAACACATCTCAGCCCAGATCGATTTCCAGCCAGTTCATGCAGGGATGAAGGAGCAAGGCGGGGTTGAAATACGAGCGATGGAATGTTGTTGGCAGGCGACTTGAGGATGGTTATCAGCCTCTTCCTCCTCCTCGTCGTCTTCCTCCACTGCTCCACCAGATGCCGGACTGGATAAGTCGACAGCCCATTAGAAGCTGCTGACCTCTGGCTCTTTATCTCCTAACAAACAGCCGCTCTGTAGCCGTCTGACTGCTCACAGCTGATGGGACGCCAACTACTGGCAGCTCTGACACATACACACATACACACACACACACACACACGCACACACACACACACTGGATGGGAACAGCATGTTTGGCCCCGGGATAATAAACGGGCTGAGGGAAGAGTTTTAGCTGTCAGAGTTGCAACTCCCACAGACAAGCAATTAAACCTCTCTCACACACACACACACACACACACACACACACACCTCTGTTATGGCTGGGAGCATTCAGTAAACAGCCCCACACTTAGACTCCGGAATATCTGTGAGGGTGCCACAGCAGCAGATTATTCCGAAATTCAACCGCTCCAATTTCCCTAATAGTGACGTGACGACTGCTGCTGTATCTCCTCAGCCTGTGCACACCATAATATTAACACGGCATCAGAGAGTATAAAAACAAGGATGATTGTAGGGGTTTGGGGATACTGTTGGAATTTTTGGGGCCAAATGTTTGAATGGGGAGTAGTGATGTGATTTTAGCTGACAGTGTCTTTAAAAGTCCATC